>SJXQ01005333.1:12350-164911 GCA_006408695.1 Aepyceros melampus
TACAGGTTTATCATTACCATCATTCTAAATTCCATATATATGTGTAAGTATACTGTATTGATGTTTTTCTTTCTGGCTTACTTCACTCTGTATAATCGGCTCCAGCGTCATCCACCTCATTAGAACTGATTCAAATGTATTCTTTTTAATAGCTGAGTAATACTCCATTGTGTATATGTACCACTGCTTTCTTATCCATTCATCTGCTGATGGACATCTAGGTTGCTTCCATGTCCTGGCTATTATAAACAGTGCCGCAATGAACATTGGGGTACACGTGTCTCTTTCAATTCTGGTTTCCTCGGTGTGTATGCCCAGCAGTGGGATCGCTGGGTCATAAGGCAGTTCTATTTGCAATTCTTTAAGGAATCTCCACACTGTTCTCCATAGTGGCTGTACTAATTTGCATTCCCACCAACAGTGTAAGAGGGTTCCCTTTTCTCCACACCCTCTCCAGCATTTATTGCTTGTTGACTTTTGGATCGCAGCCATTCTGACTGGTGTGAAATGGTACCTCATTGTGGTTTTGATCAGTCATCAAGACAGTATGGTACTGGCACAAAGACAGAAATATAGATCATTGGCCTTTATTTCTAAATTAACTTGTTATTTTGATTACTATCAAAGGCTAAATGGTTTTTGCAGCTATCTTTTTTCTCCTACTGATGCTAATTCTATTGTTTAATAAACTAAGGGAAAGGAATACCAGAAGAAATGAAATCTGGACTTTTAAGTTTTGGAAAACAAATCAGTATATTGCTTATTTGTTGTCTTTTATATACAGATTTGAATATATATATTTGGACTAGACTTTGAGCTTAATTCATCTATTTAGATGTGAAATATAGTTCCAAGTCAAGTTAGCCAATCATTAAGATGTATTAATATCAGTGTACCTTGCCCTGCTTAAAACTAACTTTTTATACTCTCCGTTTTGACTATTTAATTTTTTTAAACTTTAATTACTTTTCAGTGTGGAAAGTCTGATTGTCTCTAATCCAATCTCTTTATGTAAAGTCTATGAATCCATTTTAAGAGCAAACTTGAACTTCTATAGAAGACTAGCTGTTAGAGGGCAGCACAGTACCTAATCTATGCTGATCTAAATCTCGGGAATTGTCCCTATCTCAGATCTCTTGTATATGCAGATATTGAAAACATCAAATTTTCTATTCTCTCATTTTTTCACAAAAATATCAGACCTGATGGGTGATTTTGTTTTCTTTTTTACTTCAAGATTTAACTAGAAACATAAATCAGAAAAAAAAAAAAAAAACTAACTGCAATAAAAGTTTTAAAAAAGAAAATGAATAGATGTTTTGGGAAAGGAAATGATATGGTGGTAGGGCAGTAGATTAGATTAAAGCAACCAAGTTTCAGAAACTAAAGTGTTGAAGTTCAACAAAAGATGCCCAAATTCTTGAGTGCAGTAAAACAAACGTATAGCACAGGGTCTTCTTTGCAGAGTCTATATGTGCTTCATTAAAACTTTAAAAAAAGATGAAGAATATCCTTCAGAAGCTCAGTAATTTCTAAGAACATATGTATGCTGTCCATCCAAAGTAATAAGGAATTGAAATCCTCTGTCTACCTACTGTGACTTCATTTTCTTAACAACCCTCTAACTATGTCTCATCAGGAAATTAAATTTCTCTTCGCACAAGCTGAAGGTTATTTACAAAACAGATTTCCACCATGCTAGTTCATCCTGCATATTACAGTTGAATTATTACATTATTGCAGCCATTTTCCAACTGATCTTCAAAGTTTTATTTCTTCGATAATGTACTCCATTTCTTTTGCCTAATTTCCTTCAAAAAGTTAAGATCACAATTCTGCTTTTCTAAGAGTCTTTTATGATTCTCAAGTTTGTTTCCTCCTTCCAAACTTACATATTGAGTATCATCAACTGAATATTATACTAAATTGATCATGGAGAAAGTTCCTGTGATGAAACATTTCTTGATATTGTTTTATAAGTTACAATATGTATGCACCTTAGATGGCTCAATAGAAAGCTTGCAGAAAGATGCTGAAAGACCTTTCATCCCCATTTTTTAATTGAAGTATAGTTGATGTGCAATTTCATATAAGTTACAGGTGTACAATATAAAGATTCTGAAAGATCTTAAATGGTATATGGAAATAAGTGAAGAATAGAGTTGAAAGAGAAAAGTGATGGCATTCTGCAGGGCAAGAAACATGATGCTGAATTTTATTTTTAACCCGCCTTATTGAATAAATTGAACTTTGTCAGAAATTCCATCTTTTAAAATATGACCACTACAATTAATAGTAAAAACAATAGCTCTGTGTATAAGCCATGTATTAGGCCTCCAAGGTCAATGCTTGACTAAAAACATAGCTTTTAGTGTTCAACAAATTCTTTTCAGAGTCTATTTCTATAACTTTGGTTATGTGTATTTAAAGACTGAAAAGAATAAGAAAGTGATTTCATTTAGTTACCAAAACATAAAAATTATATGTTGTGGTTTTATTTTAATTTTATTTGTTTGAAGAAGAGTTTAAGAGATAAAATTCTCACTATTCTAGTAACTGTTTTATAGTCATTAACTACTTCATGAAGCTATTATTATAAAATTGTTTTAACATCAATAGCTAGCACTGTAACTTAATAAGATATTTGAACTCACTGTACAAATAACATCCAGAATATATTAAAATAAATTTTAAAATATCGAGTTTTTAAAAAAGTATTTTATTGGTAGCCATGGTAAAATTTTGACAATAGTGAATTTAAAATAATTGAGACTCTCCAGGCCAGATTACTGGAGTGGGTAGCCTTTCCCTTCTCCAGGGGATCTTCCCAATCTAGGGATCAAACTCATGTCTCCCACATTGCAGGCTGATTATTTACCAGGTGAGCCACAAGGGAAGCCCAAGAGTATTGGTGTGGTAGCCTGTCCCTTTCCAGTGGATCTTCCCAGACCCAGGAATTGAACCTGGGCCTCCTGCATTGCAGGTGGATTGTTTAACAAATGAGCTATAAGGGGAGCCCCATTCTAGTTAGTAATAGAAGTCAGACTTTCAAAAGATGTAGGAAGATAAAATTTTTTTAAAAAATTAAGTCAATAAAAAAGTAAAATAAAGAAAACAGAGAAATACAGGTCTGTTGTATTAAACATCTGTAAAAATCACTGAACTATTTGAAAATGATTTTCTTCAGAAATAATACTTGCTACAAGCCAAAAAAAAAATAAATAACTTCAGTAAAAGTTACCTATAATGAGAAATTCTATATCATGATCAAAATAATTCCATTATCTCATTTGTGATTACTGCAGTGATTTTTGAAAACTATTTAAGTTGTTCCATCTGATTTTGTCTATTGAAGGCTTTTTCTGTGTGAATGTGCTGTGTAATACACACATATAGAAGATTTTGTGAGTTATAGTTTAGATCTAAAACTGCATGTGTTTGTTTTGGGAGGTTGTTTTGTATTGTTTGCTCTCTTTTGTTTTCGTTTTTGATGAACTGTTGTATAATAGAAAAATAGCCGCAAGCAAGATAGCAGTGATAAAGAGGATGGGAAACAGAGAAAAGTTGCTAAGTTTGTCTACCCTTTGCACATCAGTTTCATGGGGAATGTCTTTGTCACTTCTCTTTGGTATGTGCTTCAGTTGATGTGGAACTCAACCAGGTTTTCACAGTTTTCACAGCATTATATATTTTTCTATGTGCTGTGCTTAGTCACTCAGCCATGTCCGACTCTTTGAGATGCCATGAACTGTAGCCCGCCAGGCTCCTCTGTCCCTGGAGATTCTCCAAGCAAGAATACTGGAGTGAGTTGCCATGCTCTCCTCCAGGGGATCTTGCCAACCCAGGGATCGAACCCAGGTCTCTCACATTGCAGGTGGATTCTTTACCATCTGAGCCACCAGGGAAGCCTGTGTTTGTCAGAATATTGGAGGACCAGCAAAAACTTTTTAGATAGAAAAGAAGGGAAGAATTTTTCATATTGTAGAATAGTGAGAAGGCAATGGAACCCCACTCCAGTATTCTTGCCTGGAGAATCCCATGGATGGAGGAGCCTGGTAGGCTGCAGTCCATGGGGTCGCGAAGAGTCGGACACGACTGAGCAACTTCACTTTCACTTTTCACTTTCACCCATTGGAGAAGAAAATGGCAACCCACTCCAGTGTTCTTGCCTGGAGAATCCTAGGAATGGGGGAGCTGGTGGGCTGCCATCTATGGGGTCGCACAGAGTTGGACATGACTGAAGCGACTTAGCAGCAGCAGAAGCAGCAGCATGGACACGTTATGAAATATTCTTCCCTTCTTTTCTATCTGAAAAATTGTCTGCTGGTCCTCCACTGTTCTGGCATCTCATTTGAAAAATATCTACTTAGTCCCTCAGGGAAAGTTTGATTGTTTCTTTCTGGGATGGTATATATCTTTATCACAATGCTTTACATGGTGCCTTACAAATATTCATTTACATACATGTCTGCTCTAAAGCTATATTGTCAGCTCCTTATAGCCAAAAATATTTCTTATTCATTTATATGTTCTTACAACCTCTATTATGCCTTTCATAGTTGGCATTCTACGAAAGGCTGATTGATCTTTGTAAGCTTTAAGCCAGTCCTTTAGAAAAATAATATATTTTCAATAAGATGTTATAGGATCCCAAATAATAGTTTATGCTCTCTGCTGTCTTATTTTTCCCCATGAAACTACATAATCATGAAAAAACAAACAAACACCAAATTTAGAAACAAGATTTGTTTGAGAAATGCTAATTTGAGTAACTGGAATGAAATATCTAAAGTAGTATGAATATCATCTGAAGAGAAATTGAGACTATAAATAATTTTTCCATACGGCTTCTCAGTTCTTCCTACACAATAGACTATTAAAATAGGAAAATCATTAGAGGATATATTGAATATATAGATGAATGAAGCCCAGAGATGTTGACTGACACACTCAAGTCATGTCTTTTAGTATTGATGCTAGAACTGAAGCCCAGATCACAATGTCAAGTAAAAAGTAAAATTCTGACTTAAAATGCTGTGATTTTTTTAAAAAGTTTATTTTCAAATAATTTTCAGTCAGTTCAGTTCAGTCGCTCAGTCATGTTCAACTCTTTGTGACCCCATGAATCGCAGCACGCCAGGCCTCCCTGTCCATCACCAACTCCCAGAGTTCACTCAGACTCACGTCCATCGAGTCAGTGATGCCATCCAGCCATCTCATCCTCAGTGGTCCCCTTCTCCTCCTGCCCCCAATCCCTCCCAGATCAGAGTCTTTTCCAATGAGTCAACTCTTCGCATGAGGTGGCCAAAGTATTGGAGTTTCAGCTTTAGCATCATTCCTTCCAAAGAACACCCAGGGCTGATCTCCTTCAGAATAGACTGGTTGGATCTCCTTGCAGTCCAAGGGACTCTCAAGAGTCTTCTCCAACACCACAGTTCAAAAGCATCAATTTTTCGGCACTCACCTTTTTCACAGTCCAACTCTTACATCCATACATGACTACTGGAAAAACCATAGCCTTGACTAGATGGACATTTGTTGGCAAAGTTCTGCTTTTCAATATCTATCTAGGTTGGTCATAACTTAATAAAGTACATGTATAAACTCTTTCCTTGGTTTCTTTTAATGTTAACAGCTTATGTAACTACAGTGTAATTATAAAAACTGGGAAATTAAATTAAATTCAGGTTCTTGTATTACCTTTTTTGTCGAGTCTCCTCAATATTTTATAGTTTCTCTGTCTTAGCTTATTTAAGACCTTGAAGGGGGATCACCAGTTATTTTGTAGAATGACTTTCAATTTGGATTTGTCCAGTGCTTTCTCATTAGAATATCGGGGATATACATTTTGGCCATATGCGCTATACAGTTTATCATATTAGGGGTACATGATGTCGATAGATCTTATTGCTGATGATGTTAACTACTGTCTCTTGAGGAAAGGGATGTTGGCTAGATTTTTCCAAAGTAAGATTGCTATTTTTCTCCTCCCTATATGTATATGTATATATCTTAGAAGAAATACTTTTAGACTAAGGATATATCTTGTTTTCCTTCAATCTCTTTCCCACTGATTATAACATTTATTGGTAGATCTTGTCCATACAAAATATTACTGTTACATTCACCTAATGTGATTTTGTATGTCCCTCATTCCTTCTACATTTATTAATTGGAATTCTTCAACAGAAGAGATGTTCCTTGTCTTACATTTGTTGTTTATTCAATTATATATTTATATTAGTGTGAAAACATGTATTTATTTATTTTAGGAGTTATAGCTCAATACTATCATTCTGCATTAGAGGAAGCCCTGGTGGCTCAGATGCTAAAGAATCCGCCTGCAAATGCAGAAAACCTGGTCAGTCTCTGGGTTGGGAAGATCTGGAGGAGAGCATGGCAACCCACTCCAGTATTCTTGCTGGAGAATCCCCATGGACAGAGGAGCCTGGCAGGCTATATAGTTCATAGGATCACAAAGAGTCGGATACGACTAAGCAGCTAAGCACAGCAGCACATCATTATGTAGCTTGTTCAAATTATTCCAGCATTGATTATTGGGGAATTTTTTTCAGGCTGGCTTACGTCTACTTGATATGATCCACCTTTTTCTTTTTTTTCTGAGGATTTTCTTATTTTTTGGCCACACAACATATTCCAGACTCACCTTGGTGTTTTTCCTGCTCAGGCCAGAAATAAGCCACTTGCCCAAAGAGTTCCTTTCATTGGAGAATGGATTTAGAAACCAGGATCTAGGTGCCAGGTATGCTTGTTGCTAAGGGATATTTTTACTTCTAGTCCCTTTTAATGCACAATTTTAGGGAATATATACATATATACTAATCTATGCAAAGACATTCATATTTATTTCTACATTAATCTGTCTATAAATATGTGAACAATTATGAATTAATATTAATCTCTGATTTAATCTAATAAACAGGGTTCATTCTAACCACCTGCCTTTCCATGTTTGTAAATTTTTCTCAAACAGTGAAAAACTTGGCTCTCCTTATCTACAATATACTTACTTATTTGTTCAGTCCTGGGACACACAAGTAGTTACAAAGTTGATAACTCTTACCCTGGTGAGAAACTGACTTAATAATGAGAGTAAAGTAATTGTGTACAATTATTTTTGCCTCACAGTATCTCAAAATATTTTTTTTTCCCAAAGCTACTATGGTTCATTATTATCTTTTACTTTCCGTTCAGTGTGGTTGTGTTATCCCTTTATAATATGACTAGATTCATTTGTTACTCATATGTCTCACTTCAAATCCTGGGTTATTTAATTTCTTAATTTATTTTGTAAATTTTACTTTTTTATTAAGTTTGCAGGAGTTATGAAATTTACCATGATTCAAAAAGAGGAAACTATAAAAAATAGCTATACTTGGGGAAATGTTGCTCCTATGACATCCTTACTGCCAGATTTCCATTCTCCTTTATTATTTTTACCCCCGTTTTTTTCCCCCATTCCATGTAGATAACCATTTTTTCTGGTTTCTGGTTTCTCCTTTCTGTATTTCTTTTGCAGATATGTAAATAAGCAGATACATGTTTATTTACTTGTGTCTGTTTTTCTTATAAGACAGGTAGCCACTTTGATACTCTTTTGTAATTTGCTTCTTTATCAATTTTTTTCTGAAAACAAATCCAGCTCAGTTCAGCTGCATGGTATGCCCTTGTGCTGTGCGTCTCTAACGTAATATAGTAAATGACTTTCCTGTACACAAGCATTAGGTTGTCTCCAATATTTTGCACCTAATACAATGCTGAAGTGAATTAGTACATACATATTTTCGAATTGTCAGAGATATCATGAAGGTAGATTCCTAGAATTCAAGTTGCTAAGTCAATTGATGATTGCATATGTAGTTTTGTTATTTGTTATTGTTCAGCCACTCAGTCATGTCTGCCTCACTGTGACCCCATTAACTGCAGTGGGCCAGGCTTCCTTGTCCTTCACCATCTCCTGGAGCTTGCTCAAACTCTTGTCCATTGAATCAGTGATGCCATCCAACCATCTCATTCTCTGTCATCCCCTTCTCCTCCTGCCTTCAACCTTTCCAAGTATCAGAGTCTTTTCTAATAAATTGTCTCTTCACATCAGATGGCCTAAGTATTGGTGCTTCAGCTTCAGCATCAGTCCTTCCAATGAATATTCAGGACTGATTTCCTTTAGGATTGACTGGCTTGATCTCCTTACAGTCCAAGGTACTCATTCTCAAGAGTCTTCTTCAGCACCACAGTTCAAAAATCATCAATTCTTGGGCACTCAGCCTTATGTTCCAACTCTTATATCCTTACATAACTACTGGAAAAAACAGAGCTTTGACTATACAGACCTTTGGAAATAATGTCTCTGCTTTTTAATACGCTGTCTAGGTTTGTCATAGATTTTCTTCTAAGGAGCAAACATCTTTTAATTTTATTCAGTCACCATCTGCAGTGATTTTAGAGCCCAGGAAGATAAAGTCTGTCACTGTTTTTATTCTTTCCCAAACTATTTGCTGTGAAGAGATGGGACTGGATGTCATGATCTTAATCTTTTGACTGTTGAGTTTTAAGCCAGCTTTTTCACTCTCTTCTTTAACCTTCAACAAGATGTTCTTTCATTCTTTTTGCTTTGTGCCATAAGAGTGGTGTCATCTGCATATGTGAGGTTATTGATATTTCTCCCAGTCTTGATCCCAGTTTATGATTCATCCAGCCTGGCATTTCATATGATGTGCTTTGCATATAAGTACATCATAAATAAGCAGAGTGACCATATACAGCCTTGATGTACTCCTTTCCCAATTTTGAACCAGTCCATTCTTTCATGTTTTGTTAGGTATTGTCCAGTTTATCTCCAGAAGCATTGGACCAGTTTTTATTTCTACAAGAGAGGTGTGCCTGTTTCCCCCTACACCATCATAAACAGAATGTGATATCCTTAATTTTTGCCAGTATAAGTTAAGAAATGCTATCTCAGAGTTTTAATTCACATTCATTGATTATGACTGAATTAAAATATTTCCATATAAGGGGATTATTTTTATCTTTTGTGTGAAAATTGCTGATTCAAATATTTTCTAATTTTTATATTTTAGTATTTGTTCCTTAGTTTCTAACAATTTTTGATATATTTGGATATATATTGTGGCCCTTTGTCTGTGGTATGTGTTGTGAATGTATTCTCTCAGTTTTTTAATTGTCTTTCCATACTTTCTATTGCATATTTTTAGTTTTTTTTCATTTATTCAAAGTTATCAATCTTTTACTTTTTTGTTTTCCAGTAGATATAATTGACATACAGCACCATATAAGTTTAAGATTTACAGCATAATGACTGGACATATATACATATATATATATTGCAAAATATTTACCATGATAAGTCTAATTAACATTTATTGCCTTATATAGTTTAAAAAATCATTTTTTCCTTGTGATGAGAGATGTTAGAATATTTTCTTTAACTTATTCTGCAATTGAAGTCACTAAATGAAATCTAGAAAGAGTTTTCCTAATACATGGAAAAAGAGGAATTTATTAATGCTTTCTTCTGGTACTTATATGGTTTCATTTTAAAATCTTGATTCCTAATTCATTTAGAATTTATTTTGGTATGTACTATGAGCTATGAACCTAATTTTAATGTTTCAAGTGGCTACCCAGTTGTGCCAGCACCTATTATTAAAAGTTTATCTTTACTTTAGTGATTAGAGATACCATTTTTAACATGTCTTAAATTTTAGACTAGTTCTGGTTTTTGTAGTCCACTCTTTTGAATTATTTGTCTACTTTTGTACAGTACTACATGTTTTAATTATAGAGGATTTATAGTATTATTTTAATCTAGTAGTGCTGGTCCCCCTTGTAATTATTGTTATTTAGTGTTTCCCTGGCTATTCTTTTATATTTGATTTTAAAATAGACTTTAGAATCAACTTGTCTAGCTTGTCAAGCTATAAAATAGCTTGCTGGTGCTTTTGTTGGAATTTTATTGTTTCTAAACTAATTTAGGGAGAGCTCACATTTTTTTTAATGTCGAGTCATCTTAGTCAAGAACCGGGTATTATTTTTTAATTTATTCATGTCTACTTTTATGTCTTTTAGGAGTATTATAAAAAATGTTAAATTTTCCGCATTGCTTGTTAAATTAATTCCTAAGTATTTAATCTTCTTTATTGTTATTGTAAATGGTTTCCCTCTGTCATTATTTCCTTTATTTATTTGTTGGTATATTAAAGCTATGTACTTTTGTTTATCAATATTATATCAAGATACCTATTGGATTCTCTGTTTGAATTAACTTTATCATTCATTCCCTGAGGTTTTCCTTGTATTCTATTTATATTACCTACAAATAGAGATAGTTTTGCTGCTTCTCTAACTGTTTTTGTGCCAGTAATTAATGTGTGTCATCTAATTGCATAAGCTAATATCCTGATTGCATTACTGAATAGCAGCATAAATAGTGGGCATGGTTACCTTGTTCTCAATGTTAGTGAAGATGTTTCTAGTTTTCCTCATTAAATAAAATAATAGATTTTAGATAAAGTAACCATCAATTCCTATTTTGTTTTGCATTTTATTTAATCATGAATGAGTGTTTAATCTTGTCAAAACTGTTTTCAGCTTCCATAGAGATCATGTTTCCCCTTAGATCTATGACATAATAAGTGATTGTAGATTTCTAAATATTGAAGTGATTTTTCATTTCTAGAATAAAGCCATTTTGTCCTAGGGCATTATTTTCTTAATATGGTATTGTATTCAGTTAATATTTTATTTATCTTTCTTACATTGTGAGTGATGTTAGTCTTTTCTTTTTGTGATATATTTATTTTTAGGTATCATTGCTATACTTATTTCATAAGAGTAATTATGAATATTTAATTTATTCTTAATGCACTGAAATAATTTCTACAGCCTTTAGTTTATATAGCCATAGAAAATAGATAAAAATAATCCCCTGTCAAAACATCAGGGCAGATGCTTTTTGTGGAATAATTTCTAGAATAGTTTCAGTGTATTTTTCCTGCAGAAAATGGTCTAAGATTTGTACACAAGTGTAATAGATTTGGTAATATATAGTTATCTAATTTTTCAAGTTTATTTGAATAAAGCTCTTCAAACCAGTCCAGTGTGTGTGTCTGTTGACAAGTGTGATATGTATGCATGTCAATATGCTATAATTTCTTTGGTTTCAATAGTTACTTCCTTTTTCCATTTCTTATTTTACATAACTTCTATACTATGATTTCTTACTGCTTTTTCTTGATCAGATTACCTAGTACTTTGTCTCTTATTATTTAACAATTTTTAAAGCTTATTAATTAGATCTACTCTTTAGTATCCTCTGGGGCTTCCCTGATAGCTCAGTTTGTAAAGAATCTGCCTGCAATGCAAGAGACCCTGGTTCAATTCCTGCGTTGGGAAGATCCACTGGAGTAGGGATAGGCTACCCACTGCAGTATTCTTGGGCTTCTCTTGTGCCTCCGCGGGTAAAAAAATTGGCCTGCAGTGTGGGAGACCTTGGTTTGTTCCCTGGAGAAGGGAAAGGCTACCCACTCCAGTATTCTGGCCTGGAGAATTCCATGGACTGTATAGTCCGTGGGCTGTAAAGAGTTGGACACAACTGAGTGACTTTTGCTGATCACTGACTGAAGATGTTGGTTATGTTAGTTACATCTTCTATCTCTCTCTTACATTTTTGTCCTCTTGTCCTGTAGTATACTAGCAGTGTCATAATAAAGCCTTGCATTATAAGTGTTTTTCTCTTCTTGCATCTCTTGTAGATTTAACCTCATAAATGCAATGTTGTGATTTCTTTAGCCTTTTCCAGCTGCTTGAATTCATGGATGACTCGTGAACTTTTCTCACTCAACAAAATGGAAGGATGCCCTGAAAGTACCTTAGTGCACTGCTTAAAAATAAGATTCCATTGATTCTTTAATGTGTAAATCCCCTTGATGGAACTCAGAACACATTCATCCTACCACAAAGTGAATTTTATAGCAATGTGATGTCACGTAGCTACGAGAATTGTGTGTATTGTATGAAACATTTTGTCTCAAAAATAGATTATTAAATATTTGTAATATTTACCATTGAAATTTACCATTGAATACTTTAGATGATTAAACTATTGACATTTCGTGAAAGCTAGCCCTGTGGTTCCCAAAGTTGGCTGTGCCTCGTGTAAAGAGCGTGTCACATAGGTGCATAGGTCCTACCAGTGTAAGTTTGGTTCAGCACATCTGTATGTGCATGAGACCCAGAAGCAGACAATGTGGAACTATGTAGGGAAACCACCGGTGTAGTCCTCTCATTTTGCAAGTGTTCGTCTTAAGCAATGTTTAATTCCTGGCTCACTCACTTTGATATTCAGATGTATTCAAATCTATTATGTTGCTTTGCTAGTAGATGTCCCCCCTCTGGACCCCTTTTGAGTTTCCCTGGTGGCTCAGACGATAAAGAATCTGCCTGCAATGCAGAAGACCCAGATTTGATCCCTGGGTTGGGAAAATCCTTTGCAAAAGGGAATGACAATCCACTCCAATATTCTTGTCTAGAGAATTCCGTGGACAGACTGTAGGGTCACAAAGAGTCAGACATAACTGAGCCACTAACACAACAACAACTCATTTTGATAGTCAGATGCACTCAAATCTATTATGTTGCTTTACAGTAAATGGCCCCACTATGGACCTTTGGCATCATACATGCATTCAACCATTTAAAATGTACTTAGGTTGACAATAGGCAATATTAAGTTTTTCTCCTGAATAAAATATATAAAATTTTCTTTAAAGCTTTTGCTCATCTTCCCAGACCAGAAAGAAAAAGAAACAGAACCATACTAAAAGCTTTAAATGAAGCTGAAGGATATGATTATTTAACAAATTTGTTCACCATAAAAATAGAGAAAAAAACTTTGTACACTGTAAGCTTCTGGGCACTTAGAAAAGACCCGTGAGTGGTTAGAAAAATATGAAGAAGGAACATGAAAATGGAGTATTTGGAAAATAGTGCAATAAAACTATGACCATGGAGTTCATTCGAGCAGCAGAAATGTAAGTTAGAAGCCAAGCTCTAATTGTTTGGGGTTTTCCTGGACGTCAGAACATCACTTCATAAATTCAGCTAGGGCTAAGTCTTTAGTCTGAGATTTTCATTGTCTTGCTAAAGCCCCAGGCTCAATTTCAACTGAGCCCTAGATGATGGAATTGTTAGATTGACGTCTCATCCAAACTGATGAAATAAGCAGCGAATCTCTATGATTATCTACAAAATACAAAGGAAAAGAATAGTTATATTACTGACTACATTCATTTGTCTGGTAGTTTCTCTGTTAAGCTGCTGGTAGTTGAATTATTTATTATCTCCTTCGACTGCAAAATAGATACAGTGTAGTAACTCAGAGGTTATTCATATACCCTCTAAAATTGATACTGTGTGTTTACACATTGCACACTGACATTCATTTTTATAAAATTATTCTGGTGTGACAGGGGTGGAAGCCTGAAAGCCCTGGTCTTAGATTTTCAGTGGCGAAATAGAGACAGAGTTAGAAATGATCTCCTTCAGGCTGTTACTGTGAATCTCTGAGATGACTGGAGGCTGGGAAAGAATTTCAAAACTGCCTTCATCTTCCAGGTCAAGATTCCTTGAAAAACCAATTTTCAATTTAGATATAGAAGTAGCCTTTGATTTCCCTTCATAATGTGTGTAAACACATAGAGCACCTTTGTCTTTATTTCAAGGTTCTTCACTTTCTGCTATTAGAGGCAAAGCAAGTCAGAAGAATTTGACTAATTTGAAAAATGACCAAATTATGATTGCCCTGGGGCAGGTCACAGTTTGAGTTTATCAGTGAGTCATTTTATAGCCTCTGATAAGGCTTCTAGCTCCTGAATTCATCTTCTGCTAATATTCCTATATCTTCCAAAGCAAGTCTATGGGAGGAATTATCAGCAAAAATTTTATTTTCTTGTGATGGATGCACCTTAATTCTTTGAAGGTAAAGAAAATTTTGTCAGGTTTTACTCCAGTTCAAATGATAAGAGTCCTATGTAACAGATGTTAATATTAGCCAAAAGAAAAACTACAAGATCCTTCCATCTTTTGAAAGAAACTGAAATATCCAACCACCATTATATTACAGTTCTTTACATAAATAAGACTAAGAAAGAATCAATAAAATTATTTTACTTAAGAGGTAATCATGCATCCCCTTGATTATTGAAATGTCAATTGAAGTGCAGATGTTCTGCTATTCAACAGATGCCTTCCACAGTGTATGTAGTACTTTCAGTGGTATATGCAAACAAAATTGCATTGATTTCAGAGTTCTGAATGTGTCCAAAAATGCCCTAGTACATTGCTTCGTAGTTAAAAGCAGTTAACACAATTGTTGATTTGAGATAAGATCATTGTCATCAGATCCTTGTTCAGAGAAAGCAGACAGTGTAGCTATAATAATATTATATACTATTTAAGTATATTTTTAAGTAGTTCTTGAGGGATCAATTGTTTTAAACAGTGTTCTTGGTGCAAAGACACCCCCCCAATGTGACTTTTATCCCCACAGTTCTTTTAGAAACGTTGTAGGCAAGAAGATAATAAATAAGATTTTAAACAACTTTGGAACAAAATTTTGTCATATAGGACTTATTCATGAGACACAGTGTGTGTGTGTGTTTGTGTGTGTGTGTGCGTTGCTCAGTCTCATCTGGCTCTTTGCAACCCCATGGACTGTAGCCCTCAAGCAGCTCTGTCCATAGAATTCTCTGGGCAGGAATACTGGAGTGGATTTCCCATTAGGGAAGCCCCCTTGAGACACTAGTTTGGTTAATACATATTCCAGATTTACAATAAGTAATGTCTATTAGAAAGATTATTTTAAAGTTTTTCATTTTGCCCAAAGAGGAAAGGAAAATTTTAGTGAGTCGAAGTTCTGCTATGATAATACTTAGTTAGCTGTACAATTGTAATAATGATGTTAAAAATAGAAATGTAGCAGTTACCATGTTTTCACTGTTTGCTTTGTACCAGCCTTGTTGCTGTACACTCTATAGTTGCACAGCTATCGTTATCTTGAACACTTTGTGTAAGCAAGAGCCACTCTCAACAAAAAACTAGGTAACTCATCTAAGGTTTAGACTTACCTATAATTTATACTCATTTCTACAAATGTCTTCTTTCCTTGGTTCTACATCTTTGAAAAACTGCCTTGATGACACAATATAATCATGATATAATGCTATAGGAGTAGTGCCAAATCTTTGGCCTTTTCGGATAATGATAAGTATATTATACTCCATTTGGGCACATCATTTGACCTTGGGTATAAAATGGGTCCAATTAAACTTCTTTGATTATATATGGTTTTCTACTTTGCTGCAGTAAACACTGCATGTTTTATGAAAGTTACATTGGTATAGCTATAAACATGATACTATACATGATTTCATACGCAACACACAAGAAAATTAACGAACAATGACTGTAAGCATTCTACATTGCCTTTTATTGTAAGTTTCATAAGAAAAACTCTTTTGTATTCCATGAGCTGATGATAGAGTAATTATATAGTATTTTTCCAACAAGGAGATTATGAAACTTTCATTATATAAAAACTGAAGAGATGACAATATAAAATTCAGTCAAGATGCCACCTACTCCACATTTCCATACACATGACTACTTTCTCCAGTGTTCTCTTTTTGTCTAATTGCACTACAGGGAAGTCTGAACGTTCATTGAACCAAGTAAATTAGATGTGGCCCTGGTTTCTACTTTTCATTTTAACTCAAGTTGTTCAGACACAATGTGATTTTAAATTCTTTAGATCAGAGCTTTTAATTAAAAAATATTTGAGAAAATAGTTACATGCCCCAAATATATTGAGCATCGACTCTAGGGCAGATACTTTGCTTGAGATATGAGGACAAAAATAATGATTTTTTCTATTATTTGAGATATACAAATTAACAAAACATTATTCATAGCTTTTTTACATGAAGTTCACAGTCTCCATCTAAGTGTATGAATATCTTGAGATTCTTGAAATATTAAAATTATATGCAAATTATAATGAGCCTATGAATATGAACATTTTGATAAGGAGATGTTCATGGATTTCATTATGTTCTCTGAAGCTTCATAATGTAAACAGATTTAAGAATTATTAATCCTCTTCTCCCTAGGCAATGTGAGCTAATTTCAGTGGGAGAGTTTTTAATATGAACTTTTAATTTGTACTTTAGCCTTCCTTGGAGTGGCTCAGACAGTAACACATCTGCCCACAGTGCTACCTGGGTTCAATCTCTGGGTCAGGAAGATCCCCTGGGGAAGGGAATGGCAAGCCACTCCAGTATTCTTGCCTGGAGAATTCCAAGGACTGAGAAGCCTGGTGGGCTGCAGTCCATGGGGTCACAAAGAGTCAGAAATGACTGAGTGACTTTCTTTTATTCTAATATGTAAAGAAATTTTGATTCAAAAGTATTATGATTTGCCTAATGTTAGTCACTCAGTTGTGCCTGACTCTTTGCGACCCCATGGAGTGCAGCACGCCAGGCTTCCCTGTCCATCATCAACTCCCAGAACTTGCTCAAACTGATGTCCATTGTGTCAGTGATGTCATCCAATCATCTCATCCTCTGTCGTCCCCCTTCTCCTCCTGCCTTCAGTCTTTCCCAGGATCAAGGTCTTTTCCAGTGAATCAGTTCTTTGCATCAGGTGGCCAAAGTATTGGAGTTTCAGCTTCAGCATCAGTCCTTCCAATGAATATTCAGGACTGATTTCATTAGGATTGACTGGTTTGATTTCCTTGTAGTCCAAGGGATTCTCAAGAGTCTTCTCCAATGCCACAGCTCAAAAGCATTAATTCTTGGGTGCTCAGCTTTCTTTATGGTCCAACTCTCACATCTGTACATGACTTCTGGAAAAATCATAGCTTTGAATAGATGAACCTTTGTTAGTAAATTGATGTCTCTGCTTTTTAATATGCTGTCTAGGTTGGTCATAACTTTTCTTCCAAGGAGCAAACATCTTTTAATTTCATGGCTGCAGTCACTATCTGCAGTGATTTTGGAGCCCAAGAAAATAAAGTTTGTCACTGTTTCCTCATCTATTTCCCATGAAGTGATGAGACCAGATGTCATGATCTTTGTTTTTTGAATGTTGAGTTTTAAACCAGCTTTTTCACTCTCTTCTTTCACCTTCATCAAGAGGCTCTTTAGGTTCTTTTTGCTTTCTTCCATAAGGGTGGTATCATCTGCATATCTGAGCTTACTGATATTTCTCCCAGCAATCTTGATTCCAGCCTGTGCTCATCCAACCCGACATTTCTGTTTAATGACAGATTTAAAATGAGAATAATAAATTGTCTTTTGGCATGATCCAGAGTTGCTTCCAACCATATATATATTTCATTAATATTATTTGAATTTTTCTTCAGACTCTAAAATGTTGGCTAGCCATATAGGCTGAAGCATTTTTTCCTACATTCTCTTCATCTGTTAAATGAAAACATGGGCTCTCATATGCCTCCATTTCTCATAGAGGAAAATTTCAACTCAGATTTAGACATCCAAATTCTAATTCAGTTTTTAATATTTCTGCTCAATTTTTGTAAGAAGTGAATGACCACCAGAATTTTTTCAGTGTAATTTCCTGGAGGAGACCTAATCTGAGAACATTGTTTATCCAAGTCATAACATCTTTGACGTTTAAATCTTTGTTCATCATAGCGATAAATCACAAAGAAAAGATTCCACTTACTTCCTCTATTTTCTGGCCAACTAGGACAGGGCACGAATGAACAAAGTTTAGATGTTTCAATAGCATTGGGTAAGATATTCTACGTAGACAAATGAACCAGTAGTGGAATGAGTCTGCAGGGTCCATTCTCCATGTGTTCTAGTAGTCATCAGTGGTTTGCCTTGTCATTTTTGTTTATTTGCTTAGCATTCAAATTTGGTTTCACTATCAGAAAAATGGTGACATAATTTCTCATTTATCATTTGTCAGTGTAAATCAGAGCAATTTAATGCTCTCTTATATGACCTCCTATTGTGTGTTTTTTTAAATTTTACCTTGACTTTTATCACTATAATATGTAAACACTATAATATGTAAACATATTGATTATATATAAGCCTTCTATGAGAGCTGCATTAAAGATTTTATTTGTTTTCAGTTTAAAAATTGGGAAAAATCATCTTTTCAAAAAAAAGGTAATGTGTCTTTCTATTTTGTCATTATGAAGAGTAAAGTTCATGTTACATTTCATATATTTATATGACATTTTACCAATCTTGGGAGTGAAAAATAGAAGGAAATTAGGTCAGATTTAGCCTTTATAAAAGACATTTTTACTCTGACACACCACTGGGTGGAGTACATTGCTAGCCCAGAATCTAATATTACTGCATTGTAGCGTGTTTTTGTGCCAGATGACAGAAACTTCTAATCAAAGTTGAGGTTTTGTGTATTGTTTTAAGAATCTGGACATGTTTAATAAAGGCTAAATACTAGAGTATAATACCAACATTGAATATGCCCTGGCACTGTAAGTTTCAAGATTCAATTCATTATCTCTAGGCCCATGGGAGATAAGGTTTGACACCCTGCCTAAAAAACTCAGAAAGAATTATTTGGAAGAAGGCCATTTTATGTTCTTGTCAAAAGAGCAGCTGCAATTTGGGCAGAATTAGTTCTTTAACTCTACATGGAAAAGCAGGAAGCTTATTTTTGATAATGGAATCAAACTGTATCCAGATATTGAATTTGACTTTTCATTTGATGTTGCTTTGATACAGCTTATATTGGAGCTGAGCTCTAATCTTAAATAAAATGAACTGTCTGATGCTCTGTGGGACTACTGTTGTCAATAGCATTTACCTGAATTCAGCCTTCAGAACTTTAAGAATGAGAATGATTTCATGGTAGGTGTCAGTTCTGTATGCTTTTCAATTCCTCCCATTTCTCTCTTGTCTCTTTAATTCTTTCTTTCCAATGCTGAGAAATTGAAATTTATTGATAAAGACTAAAAATCTTCAACCTTACAATTTTACTGTGCTTCAACTTTTGCAGTCCAATAAAATAACAACATTTTTTAAAACCATTTGGAACCTACAATTCTTAATTTGTGGGTACATTTTTCAAATACATATCATACATTCTTTGTAAGAGAAGATTCTCACTTTGACAATTCCTTTCTCTGTTTCTTTTATCCCTTAAATTTTATTTTCCTGCTCACATTATACTGCTTCTTTCCTTCTAAGCCTTCAGCTCTCAGACCTCACCCTGTAGCTTTCATGCTTCTAAACCATCCCTCCTGCTCCATTTTCTATTCTAAAGTGAATTCTCTTTCATCTGTGTTTTTTAATAACCCCATATTTTCACCTCACTTAAGTTTGCTTTGCAATGCTGTTAAAGAATCTTTATTCCTCCTTCCCTCCTCACCCCTCTTATCCCCACCCAAGTATAGCATCCTATCTATTTCTCTATACGAAGCTGTGGTTCACTCAAGGGAGGGACTTTCTCATGCATGCCGCTCAGTGCTATGATGATTTCAATAGTGCCAGCATATTTTAACCACATCATTATCACGTAGTCCCAAAGCCTTGCTCACTGAAATCACCATCTTTAAAAGGATTTCATTTCCATTAATCAATTTTAAAACTGGAGATTCAAGCACGTAAAGCATCTATTAGAATGTTCTTTACTTGTTCCCACATTCATTTCATTCTCTTGGCTATCTAAGAGAAAGGAATTGTGCAGAAGTCTTTTCTCTCTCCACGCTTACCTCTCCTTTCTATATCCCACCGAGCCCGCCCTCCCCACCAAGTCTATTCTTCCATACAGTATTAAATCAGAGCATGCGGCAGTACAGCATTGTGTGAACTGGTGGCCACACAAGTACTTTGTATTCACTGGAGGTTTAGAAGCCCAGCAGCTGCATATAAATATGCATAGTTGAGAGATTCATGATGGTGCCACCTCATTCTAGTGCTGGTTGGCTGCAGTGCAGGCACTACAAATCAATGAACATTTTCCCCATCCATCAGCTGCTTGCTTGCAAGCAGACAAAACACTTACAATGCCAGAAACCCACAGAGAGCTCCTTAGTGAACGAAACCTCACTGTCACAAGATTCAAAATAGCCTTCTCCCTCCCACCCTGAGCCTTCACAGCTCTCAGCCTCAAATGTCTTTTTTATCCAATGTGGATCGCAAGCACTTAAAAAATAACACAAGGAAAGAAAGAAAGAGAAAAAAAAAGGAGCAATGATAAATCAAGACTGGAGGGTCCTCACATTACACTTGCCATAAAACAAAGGATTCTTTGAGCATTAACCCTTTTAGAGAATAAACTAAAGATGAATCTGCTTATGTTGACTATACTGCTTTACAGTTTTAGGGTTTGAGTGTTAAAGCATTTAGATATGCAAAGCATTGTGCCATGCTTTGGCAGACATTTGTAATTTATCCATAGTTATTTGATTGCTTGGGGTATTGAAGGAGTTATAATATGCTGATATGAGAAAAATAAATCATAGATGTATTTAATAAGTAGAAATCATGTTTTCTCCAATTGAAATTTTTTTGCAGAGGGCTCAGCTCTATTTATATTGTCAACCATTCAATCCATGTAGAAATTTCAATAAAAGCTTAATTTCATTTAATAAAATTTCCCATGTGATATATTAATGAACCAAATGTATATTTCTTGGTGAAAAGATATATATTCATTACATCTAGAGAAAAAATTTATTTTTCATTTTTAGATAGATTACATTGGCAAAAAAATAGTTCATTCTTATGTAGAGTGAATAATTAGCTATCAATCAGTTTATAACACTTTCTGACAGCTTGCCCATCAACTTACCATAAGAGTAACAATCAATTAGATTTCTCATTCATTTTTCAACTATTTGTCAAATACTTACTATAGCACTATGCAGCATAAAATATGATAATATCTATATTCCTTGTTTTTAAAATTTAATCTTGTTGGGGAGATAAGAAATACAGTTATACAGATGACCATGTCACTTTCAAATTTTGAAGAAATCTAGTTGGGATTTGACATGTTCAAAATAATTAGTAAATATGTAATAAGTGTATATGGCATATTGACTTAAAGTTATCAAGCTGATTAATATGTTTGGTTACCACATTGCAGGAGGCGTAAAAACAAATACAGTTAAGGTAGGTAGAACTGTCCAGAACTATGACTCAGAGAAGCTGACTGAGCACACATATTGCTTGCTGGTACTGAGTGACTTCACTTTCACTTTCCTGCATTGGAGAAGGAAATGGCAACCCACTCCAGTGTTCTTGCCTGGAGAATCCCAGGGACGGGGGAGCCTGGTGGGCTGCCTTCTATGGGGTCGCACAGAGTCGGACACAACTGAGGCGACTTAGCAGCAGCAGCAGCAAGCAGCAAAACCAAAATTTGAAGCCCTATCTGCTTAGCTCCAGAGTCCACTAAGCCATGTTGAATTACAAGACAGAATGTGATAATTGCTCTAGTGGATCAGAGGAAACAAAGATCACTTCCAGCGGGGATGACCAAAGGAGATATCCTTAAGAAAGAATAGCATTTGAGCAAGTCATTGAAAAATAGGCATAGCAACAAAGCAGAAACAGCAGACAGGGATGAACGTAGGTGAAACCTTATGACTCTGGAAAACAAGTTGCCAGATAGACAAAGAACATCCCTTTCAGTGAAATGGATGCTGTAAATAATACTGTATTTAAAGAATTGCTAACTGAACTTCTCACTCATTAGAAATGGAATCCACAAGTGATTTATACTTCAGATTTCAAAAAGAAGTCAAATTGTCTGAATCTATTCATTTCTAAAGTAAGGGAATGAACAAAATAACCAATGATGGCTCCTGTAGGGGTTCTGTTTTGTAATGCTTTTATTTTCGTTTTTTTTAGAATACAAAGAAAAAAAAAAACCAGAAGTAGCTGATTCAATGTACACTGGTTCTATAAATTATGTAATTATTCTAAGAATGCAAAACACATCTAGATATTTAAATATCTATATTATATGTCTCTCTGTATTAGATATGTATTTATATACACACACACATACATATATATATTGGACCTGCCTGGTGGCTCAGTAGTAAACAATCTGCCTGCAGGAGCCACAGGGGACAGGAGACGTGGATTCGATCCTTGGTCAGGAAGATCCCTTGGAAGAAGAAATGGCAACCCACTCCAATATTCTTGCCTGTGAAATCCCGTGGACAGAGGGCCTATGGGATCACAAAGAGTGAGACATGACTACAGCACCTGAGCACTCACACACAACAAATATGCATTTGCCCTTAACTGGCTCATCTAGGCTCTATATTTAATTTCAAGAGAACCTTGTATTTGGTCATATATTTTCCCCATTTTGCTTTCCATGAGTATTGGAATGAAAACTAATCCTTGTAAAAATTTAACCAATACATAGAAAATAACCATATAGTAAGCATGTGATAAATAAAAAGTTGGATTTTACACTCTTCATAATATGTTTCGGTTTTGCAACTATTAGAGAAGATATAGATGTTGGAGTATTAGATATTAGATCATGAAAAAGTTTTGTAGTCTTCAAATGCTTTTAAGTAATTCATATGTTTCTACTTTTCTAACCTATAACTCAGACAATATTCAAAGCAGCATTATCACAGTGTTTATTGAATATGTATACATGGTATATATATGTATCTACTGAATGAATATATTTTGTGTGTGCACATGCATGCATTGTATGTAAACCAGTTACAGGAACATGAGAACTTAAAAGAATGATACAATGCTTATTTTTTTCCTGACTTCCAATTTTTGTTTTTTTTTCTGTCAATATTTTCTCCTAATTTTCCTTCCTAAAAAATAAAAGAGAAAAAAGAGAGAGGTGATTTGCTTAATTTAGTGTGAGAAGAAAATCAAACATCATTTTTCTCATAATTTTTGCAAAGGCTATTGAAGGAATATTAGTGGGGAGCTCTTCCTTGAATAGAATTTTCCAGGATGGAATTCCATCCTGCCATTGTTGCTACCAGGCACATTCAGGGGGAACTGAATGTTGTGAGAGTCCCAAACTCTCATTTTCCATCTCAAAGTTTCTCCCATGTCTTAAAGGAGTAGGTTTTGGTAAATATTTACTTGGATTTCAACCTATTTGAAACTAAGCTGAATGTATTAGGTTTGTTTTAGTGATTTGAACTAAATTGCACCTCACTCGTAGCAAACAATGCAATGCTTTGGTCATTTTCTTCCTGGTTCTGATCTTAAGTGTGGATAGTTTAAGCTCCTTTTGGTTAAATCAGTTTATGGTTAAATTGGCCAATCTTCTTAACGAGTATTTACTGAGCACAAACTGTATTCATTAGCACTGTCTTTTTATGATGAAAGGAAATATAACAAGGTTTCTAAACTTGAGGTTTATATTTTATGTTGAGAAATAATTAAATCCTTGAAAAGTTAACCAATATAAAGTCTTATGTACATGAATGCTAAATGTGTGATTGGGGATACAAAGTCCTTTGGAAATTCAGAGACCAGGAACTTACACAAGTCCTGGCTTTGTTACCAGACAGTTATTCGGTTGCTCAGTCATGTCTGACTATTTGTGATCCAGTGTGCCATGCTTCCCTGTCCTTCATCATCTCCTGGAGCTTGCTCAAACTGATGTCCATTGAGTTGATGATGCCATCCAACCATCTCATCCTCTGCCATCCCCTTCATCTGCCTTCAATCTTTCCCAGCATAAGGGTCTTTTCTAGGCAACTAGGTAGTACTTTCTAATGGGAGAAAACTTGCAAGATAAACTTGCCTTTGTTGCATTCTGAGGATATTCAAGTTGAAAACCACTGCCCCAGACAATGAAAGAAGTTGAAACAATTTGTGCAGATAATCATTTAATAAAAAAATGGATGAAACTGGAGAATGGATAGATTACAGTAAATTTTACTATCATAACATGAAAGCATCCTTCCTTCAGATGATGCAAATACTATCCTATACGTATGACCTTAAGTTAGAAGAATTTTAGTTTTATAAAGGCATTTCTGGTGCAAAACTCGCGTTACTTTTGAATAGAATCATTGATTTTTATCAAATTTTGTAATAGTTAAGAACAAACATTATTAAGTAATTTCAAAACCAGTCACAGCATTGAATGCTATATTTCAGGAAGAAAGAATACAACTAAATACCAAAAAAAAAAAAAATACAACATCTTAAGGCTGAAACTTGGATAGAATGTGAACCTAACAGCCCTTAAGCCCTCCCATTTTTCTTTGTTACCATCTATATAATTATCTAGTTGAGTGAGCAGCAGGTCTAATAAAATGTTATGTTGGAATCAACATTTTCAGATGTGAATTGCTTCAAGTTAGCCCACTTACCCTCTCAGTGAACTTGGAAATCTGTTTCAAATCATATAAATCTCAGATTTCTCAGCAACAACATGTAAAAAAATAATTGCTCCCAAATCTACCTTCCAGAATTGTGAGGGTTCTGTAAGAAGTAAATGAGTAAGCTCTAAAAATAGTAAAGCCCAAAATTTGAGACGTTGTCATTGTTCTTATATTATTTTCTTTGTTCTCTGATAATTTTCTTCTAATGTTCAAAAAATCAATTATGTTTTAAATTCTACCTTTTAATATATTTTTGTCGACAGATATTGTGTTATTTCTTAAGCCTTTTTGTCTCTCATAGAACTGATAAAAAATTTTGTCTGATATACGCATTTGTTATTTTAATCAGTAGCTGGAAGAGAGGTAAAGACATGTGAAAAGTAATTATAGTCTTTCACTAGAAGAACTATAATTTAATTGTGGACAAAATAATGATAAAGTTACTTATAAATTAATGATTAGAGTGTAATGCATAAGCTTTTTAATGGTTTATTGAGCAATGGATCCCAAAACCATATTATTTCTTAAAATCTAAGACTGTAGAAGAGTTGAAAAAACAAACAAAAATAAAACTTTTTATATTTAAAACTTACTATTGATTCCTAAATAAATTGCCACATGGCAGGAATATAAACAAACATAAATTTGACTAAAAAAATTTAATTTTGACCAAACTGGCATTCTGTTATCATGCACTGTAGATTAAGTTTCAAATGAAATTTTGGCCACCCAAGAAAACCTAGATACCAGGACATCATCTCATCTACAAAAGTGATTGGTTTACATCTTCTCGGAGAAGGAAATGGCAACCCACTCCAGTATTCTTGCTTGGAGAATCTCATGGACAGAGGAGCCTGGTGGGCTGCAGTCCATGGGGTCACAAAGAGTCGGACACGACTGAGTGACTTTACTTACTTACTTACATTTTCTTAAACTATTTGGGTCCAGATAGTGGGACACGACTGAGTGACTTTACTTACTTACTTACATTTTCTTAAATTATTTGGGTCCAGATAGTGATTTGAAATGTTATTCATCTTTGAGCTGAAAAATATTGGGTTGTTCTTAATTTGCCCTGTCCTAACTCTCTCACTAGTTATCATAGACAAAGCCAAGAAAATTTTCCCTGAGTAGTCAGGGTAATGCTTTGGGTTTGCAAATAAGGCCTAGAAAGTTGATTTTCTAAATGTACCACATCATGCCTGCTAAGGCTGTTTAGTCGCTAAATCGTGTCCGACTCTGCAACCCATGGACTGTAGCCCCAGGCTCCCCTCTCCATGGAATTTCCCCAGCAAGAATACTAGACTGGGTTGCTATTTCCTCCTCCAGAGGATCTTCCTGATCCAGGGATCGAACCCACATCTCTTGTGTCTCCTGCTTGATAGCTGGATTCTTTACCACTGAGCCACCTGGGAAGCCCCACTGCACCATGCCTAGCGCCAGTTATTTAAACTCTAAGGCTCCTACCTGGAAGCCCTAGAGACAGATGGACAGTTATATATATATACCAAGTGGTAGGCAGTTATAATACAGAGTAATAAGTATGCTGCAGGGTAAGCAGAAAGAACTATGAAATGTTTAACTTAGATTTAAGAAAAGAGAGCTGTGTGAGAATTCACATAATCATTCAGTTCCTTAACAGCTATTTATTTAGTGCCTACTATCAACTAGCTGGGGCTTCCCTGGTGGCTCAGCGATAAAGAATCTGCCTGCCATGTAGGAGCTGCAGGAGACGAAGGTTCAATCTCTGGGTCAGGAAACTCCCCTAGAGAAGGGCATGGCAACCCACTCCAATATTCTTGCCTGGAGAATTCCACGGACAGAGGAATCTGGGGGGTTACAGTCCCTAGAGGCACAAAGAGTCAGACATGACGGAAGTGACTGAGCATGTAAGCATGCATTTACTAGTCATTGACCCAAATGCTAGAAATATGTGGAGAAGAAAAGCAGATACTGTATGTTCTATGGGCCGAGTGTCATCTTGTGGGAAAAGATAGTATTCTAATAATTACTACAATAAATATAAATTACAGCTGTAAGAGTTGCTAATAAGCAACCCAGTGTTTCTCAACTGAGAGTGATTTTGCCCCTTCTAGGAGACCATTGCCAATGTCTGGAGATGTTTTTGAGTTGTCCCAACTTGGGGATTTTTCTCTCTTCCAATTGGTAGAAGCCATGGGTTCTAACATCCTACAACACAAAGTATAGGCCCCACAATAAAGAATTATCTAGATCAAAATGCCATTGTGCCAAGGTTGAGAAATCCTGGAGTAATTCCACCACTCTTCATAGAATAAAAGCTCATAATGGCAGGGGTGTTCTTCTTTTTTATACTGACGTAAAAATATGCCTAGAAATGTGCCTGTCATATAATAGGTACAGGCATCCCTTAGTATACATAGGGGGACTGGTTCCAAGAGTCACCAGATACCAAAATCCATGAAAATTTAGGTCCCTTAGTCACCCCTGTATCTGCGAGTTCTGCATAAAAATCCAAGAATGCTTAGGTCTTTCACTCCTGTATCTACATATTCTGCCTGGCAGGATTCGGCATTTGTAGATTTAAGCAACCAACAGTCATAAGCATCCTATAAATCTGCAGTTGCTTGAATCCACAGATGTAGAACCTGTGGATACAGAGGACAACAAAGTTTAGTAAATATCTGTAGGGTAAATGAATTAGTTGTGAGTGACTACCTGAGTGAATTGCATTTTCAAAAGTTTGCTCTGAGGGTAAGTAGGTTATGTTAAGAAGCTGAAAGACAGCTGGAGAGTCTGGAATCAAAGCAAACAGAAGGATGGTTCCATTGATAAAACCATTGAGAATGGGCTTATAGATGTTAAAAATATATTTGCAGACTTGATCACTTGATCTTGATCAAGTATGTAAAATCTAAATTCTTCCCCCTGAAATGTCATAGCTTCTTTTTGTTCTGCTTTCATCGGAGAACACATTATACACATTTAAGTACACCCAACTCTTTTATGGTCAAAGAAATAGAAAATATCCTCAGCCTATCATTTTTTGTCTTTCCTGATTTCTGTTTTCCAAGTCCTCAGAATTGTTGTTTAGTTCAAGAGCACCAGACAGGAATCATTTAATGACTTAGATTATTTTAGGTGTAAGGACAGATAAGGTCAAGGCATTGGGTTCCTGAGAGTGACAGTTCCTGAGGGTGTGTGGGTGGGATGCTGGAAAAGAAATTGGATGGATATTTCAAAAAAGCTGCACAATTGTCTATTTCTGCTATTTGCATACAACCAAAAAAAGCAGAGCCTGGCAGGCTAT
The DNA here is from genome assembly GCA_006408695.1 of Aepyceros melampus. Lineage (NCBI taxonomy): Eukaryota > Metazoa > Chordata > Mammalia > Artiodactyla > Bovidae > Aepyceros > Aepyceros melampus. The sequence goes on from SJXQ01005333.1 coordinate 40,073, forward strand.
GGTCCATGAGGTCACAAGAGTCAGACATGATTTAGCTCCTAAACAACAACAGCAAAAAAGTGGAACATTACTTTCTCCAGTGATGTGCTCTGACACCCTGGAAGAGGCAGTATCTATCCTTTCCTAACTCTCCAAGCACCCTGTCTGTAATTTCTGAATGATGCCTACATTATAAATATTTTCCATTCTCCTTTACCAATGGGAAAAAGGATTAAATAGTTTGTGAATCAAACGTGGTAAAAATGATACTGATAGTGATTACATTTGTGAAAATCTTAAAACATATCATCAAAAGCACCAAAATATTAGAAAATTGCTCTCTCTGCTGTAATAATATACTCCAAACAGTTTACCTCATTTATGATTACCAGAACTGTAGCCTTCCTTCATCAAAAAGGAAAATATGCCCTACTCTGTGCATTCACATCCATTTTTTTCCAGTCACTACTTCTAAGGGTTGTAGTAGTAGCTTTCCACATTTGAAGGCAAAATGTTGCCTGGGAATACACGGGGAGAGCACATGAGGAAGGAAGGGAGAGGCGAGGGGGCATGCAGCTGACTGTATTTATCTCTACTCATTTCCTGTTCCATTCTATTGGAAGGGAGAATGTAGCTAAGAAATAGGCATAATTAACAAATCATTTACATATTTTAGGCATTTTACATGAAATCATTCATGTGGTATGTAATATTCTTCTTTTTGAAATTGTGTTACTGTATACTTTTGTATAGTTTGTACGATTGTATTATGTATCTAAACAGCCGATTAACAAAGATTAACAAATAATTAACAAAATTCAGTCACTTAAAGTTCAATTTGTAAAATTGTGTGTGTTTGTGTTAATCTACCATCCGTTTAGGGCTCCTCTGGTAGCTCAATGGTAAAGAAACTGCTTGCCGATGCAGGAGATATGAGTTCCATCCCTGGGTCAGGAAGATCCCCTGGAGAAGGGAATGGCTCCAGTATTCTTGCCTGGGAAATAACATGGACAGAGGAGCCTGCTGGGCTATAGCTCATGAGGTCTCAAAACAATCTGATGTGACTTAGTGACTAAACAACAACAACCAAGCCTTTAACATTGATTTAGCTGAAATTCTTAGAGAGTCATAAACTGAAATTTTAGAACAAGTAGCCAAAACCTAGCAGAGGCCACTCCTGGGATCCCTTTCATATCCTGATGGGAGAAGTGGAAAACCCATATCAATCTGTTGCCCACTGTGAAGATTTTCTAGTACAGGTGACGTTTCATTTTCTGGTGGATGAAGGAACTTCAGGAGTAACTGTGTCTCCATCATGACGTTTATTGAACTTGACTTAGGCTTCCCTGGTGGCTCAGAGGTTAAAGCTCTGCCTCCAATGCGGGAGACCCGGGTTCGATCCCTGGGTCAGGAAGATCCTCTGGAGAAGGAAATGGCAATCCACTCCAGTATTCTTGCCTGGAGAATCCCATGGACGGAGAAGCCTCGTAGGTTACAGTCCACGGGGTCGCAAAGAGTCGGACACGACTGAGCGACTTCACCCACCCCACCCAAATCAAGAATGGAGCCATAATCTGTGAGCTGAACAATCTTTACTCCCATGTAAGATAGTGATTCCTATCCCCATGTGACCATTAGTGTCACCCTGGGGATCTTTCAGAATGCACCTGCCTTGTACCCATTCCTAGATGTTCTGCATCTATAGGTCTGGAGTGGAGCCCTAGCAGAAAAGAGTCCTGAGTAAGCCCTGTGTACTTTCTGAATTAGAAATCACTGATCTTGAATTTTCTTCTCATATTCACACTGCGAGGGTCCCTAGTATTTGAAGAGTTCCTCACTGGACAAAATATGAAGAGATTCCATTCTTTAAGACAGTGACATGCTACCCTCTGAGTTTTGGGTGTAGATTAATTTAACTTGTCCTGTGTTTCTTCCCATGTTTTGCTTATGATTCATGGATTTTACAAAAGCAAAGCCCTACATATTTTTGCCCATGTTTAAATAATGTTTCAAATAGCATTTCTTATAGTGTAAAATATAATATTGCCAACTACTAATTTAGTCTAAAAGATTCTTTTTCTAAGTAATATGGATTAATAGATCCTGTATGCTTTTTTGAGAAATATAATTTAGAATAATATTTATAGAGGCAATGAAAATGAAGGAAATAAAAGGTATAAATAATAAATTAATGCACAATGCCTTTATTGCCTAACATTAGAATATAGGTACATTGAAGCTCATACATATTTTAATTAAAATGTCATTCATCCTTTATATATTTAAAATAATATAGAAATCACTTATTTTCAAATTAATACTTCAGTTGTATGTTATACACACAAAGAAGAAATCATATCCTTGGTTTTGTTCTTTCAGTAGACATAATAAAAGTTTATCAGTGATTTAAAAATATAATTGCTGCCTTTATAATGCTGCTAATGAGGTCTTAGTTGCAAGTTCAGTCTTATCTTGTTGGACTTCTCAATGCATTTGACTTGAACAACCATCCTGTTTGAAATTTTGTTGACTCGTGTGATTCTCCATGTTCTTTTCCTTCTAATCTCTCATCACTCCTCCTCTCTGTCTCCAGGAACACTATCATCTATCATTCTGGAATTCCTTCTCCTTACAGTCTATGTAGTGTTCCTAGGTGAGCAAATTGATTCCCCTAGTTTCAGCTCTTACTAGTGGGAGTTTCCCCATTTTTTATCACCAATAAAATGACTTCTTCCTTGAGTCACATATTCATTGCCCTCTAGTTGGCTCTAACCGTGTCTTAAATTTTTTAAAGACTTATCTCAGCATTTCCTCTTCAAATTTGCTGTTACTCTTATACTTTCTATCCTGGGTGATGGCATCAGAATGAATCAGTTTTCCAAGCTGAAATTTAAGTCATCTGTCATTCCTCCTGAAACAGCATCACCCATATCTGACTCTTCCGAGTATAGCTTTGTAAATATTTATGGAAACGTTTCTTCCTCTCCCTGTATATTCCCATTGCTCTCATTTTAAAACTCGCATTGTCTCTCTTTTGAACTGTTAGAAAACCCTCTTAATTTGTTTCTCCATTCCAATTCTTGCCTGAGCAATATACAATTAAATAAAAATCTTAATATATTACCCTGCAGGTACACTGAAAGATATCAACTGTGTATAACAGGAATAGCAAATATAGCACCAAGTCCATGACTCCCTTGCAACTGTGGACATTTTAGTAACTAAAATATCTGAGATAAAAACTCCTAATATTTCTTCAGAATCTTTCTCAAAATAGAAAAGAACAAAGCCAACCAGCTACATCATAAAAGCTTTGGCATTAAGAGTAAATTCACTTGCCATGTAGATTAGAATAACCCTCCTGTCCCCAGTACAACATAAGTTCATCCATATCCTGACCTCTGTCAAATTCGCAGTTTCGTTTCCAGCCACTCACTGACTTGTACATTAAGTATCAATAACACTTCAGTGACAACCTTTTTTTTTTTTTCTTTTACAGCATGCAGCTCCTTCTCTCCAGGCTTTTGCTTATGCTGACCTTTTTGTCTGGAGGCTTACTGTTTACTCCCAACTTTTTGCCAATTCCAATTCCAGTTCATTCTTACCTGTCCTTGTAGAGCCAACCTAGTCCATACCCTTATCCTGACTCCAATGAGAGATGATGACTCTAATACATGTAATATCCTGTGCATTTTTCTATTAAGGTCTGTCATTACTCTTACTTTTCTTGATTATCATATTTTCCAGTTATATGTTTGTCTAACTTACTAGATGATAGGTATCTTGAAACAAAAACACAGTTTTATTATTTTTTGCAACTTGGGGACAACTACAACAGTAACTAACACATAGCCAAGCACTATGTAAGCTGAATTAATTTTAAAAGTATTGCTGTAAATGGAGCAAGTTAGGTATATGTAGGAGAGGTTTTCATCTCTCTTTAAAACAAAATCCATCAACTTTTGTCATATTCTCTCCAGCCTGATACAGTCCACTCCAGTTCACCTAATTAATTCATGTTGTCAGGTTGCTATAGGAATTAAAGTTTTAGACATTTGTCTAAATGCCAGACATGCTAGGCACATTTTACATAAATGTATATATTTAAATGACGACTGAGTTAATGACTTCAAAGAAGACAAATTTTTCTGAAATTGCTTCTAAATACCTAAATGCTATAGTTTTTAGTTATGAATTATTATCACATATCATCCATCAAAGTTTTATATATATATAGTATTTGTCTTTGCCCGTATTTAAAAGAATACATCTTGATTTGATTATTGGTGCAGTGTGAGTACTATTTATTCATCATAGACATATGCTTTGCCTCATATGTCTGCAGAACATCTAATAAGTGTTTTGATAGTAAGACTTTTATAACATAATTCACACTGCTTTTCTTGTCTTCTTACTCATAAACTGAAGGCATAATTTACCTTCCATGAAAGTAGGTATATGTGCTCTGCATAGCCTGGAAAATTTTTCAATTAAAAGCTACTTGGTTGTAGCAATGTATTTTTATAGTCCTCAGTTAAAAGAATTAAGTTTTCTTGAATTTTTACTTGTATGTTTTTTATAAAACTAAACATAAATGATTATATGTTATCATAGGTATTTCTATATTATCTGAGTCTGAATTTTTGGTCAAGGTGTGTGTGTGTGTGTATGTTGTTTGAAAAAATGTGAGAAGGAAGAGAAAGAGGGAAAAGGGTTCAGTTTGGAATACAAAAGGTGTGTAATTTGTCCCAATAATACGTGAACTTTTGAACTGGAACTTAGGTGAATTGGATCTCATATTTTACATGGAATGATTTGAAAATGATGAGACAGCAATATGAAATATTTCCACTTGATTCACTGAAAATCAGTAAATAGCACAAAGTAGTTTTCTCTTTGGTGTCTGAATATAATCTGGTGACTCCTAGATTTGGAATGTGTTGAAATATAATTGTTTGTCTTAAAATATAAAACAATATGTGCACTAGCCAATTCACAGAAATGAATGGGAGCCTCTCCAGAAGTGTCATAAAACTGCAGGGAAAAATATCTGTAAGATGAATAGGAATAGTTCCCTTTTTATCCTTGTTTTGAGTTAGCCAGGCAAACCGATCTCACGTGTAGGACAATGGAGAAGGAAAATGTGCCCAAGGAAAGACGGATTCCCGGCCTTAACAAGCTGTGTTTTCATGTGTGAGGGCACAGACAGGAATCAATTCCTCTGAGTGATGGTATAGCCCAGTTCATTCCTAGTGTTTTCTGAACACTTACTACATGCCAAGGATGATAAATAAAAACAAGAATTGATCCCACCTCGTAGAGTTTTCCAGTTAGTGGCAGAGAGAGGCAGGTTATTCGAATACACAGAAATAAAAGTAAAATGTCCACTGTCCAAACTGCTGAGAAGATGTAATGCAAAGGAATAAACAGGGTGGTGGGGGGAGCCTGTCTGAGGAGTGACACATCAGCTATCTGGAGGATAAATGTTACGCAGGCAAAAAGAAAGGCAAGAGAGCTATATAGTATCTTTGTTATGAACATATACATCTTTATAAAACACACATGCTGACTTCAGACTGTTACTGATATCTGAGATGGCATGGAGGGAGATGAAATATGTTGGATAAAACTTTGGCTACAATACGTATTTATTTAGCTCACATCCTAAAAAGGAGGAGATAATAAACATTTTAGTAAATAAATATATGTTTGATGTTATTGTTTATTCACTAAGTTGTGTATAACTCTTTGTGGCCCCATGGACTGTATCCCACCAGGCTCTGCTGTCCATGGGATTTCCCAAGCAAGGATACTGGAGTGGGTTGGCATTCCCTTCTTCAGGAGATCCTCCTGACCCACAGATCGTACTTGCATCTCCTGCAGCAACAGGCGGGTTCTTTATCACTGAGCCACCATGGAAACCCATATCATGTGTGTTAGGTGGTAACAAAGTGAAAGTGAAAGTGAAGTTGCTAAGTTGTGTCCAACTCTTTGCGACCCCATGGACTGTAGCCTACCAGGCTCCTCAATGAAATTTTCCAGGCAAGAGTACTGGAGTGGGTTGCCATTCCTTCTCCAAGGTAGTAATAACTGCTATGAAAAATAAAGCAAACAAGAAATGGAAAGGTTAGGGAAGGATGCCATTTCAGATTAGGTGATAAAGGAAGACCCTTCTAGGCAGATCCCAGAATGAAGAGAGATCATTAACTCTTTTTTTTTTTTTTTTTTTAAGAGCTAGAGAAAAAGATGACTCTGGAAACATGGTAATGCGTATTTAATCTGGGTTGGAGAATTAGAGCCTGTTCTATAATTCTTGATACTCCATATATGTGTATTTGAAGTATTTTAGAAATCATTAGATAATGTATATGTTTCTAGTCTGGGGGAAGGATACTGGTATCTACAAGGTACTGAAAGAATCTAGATTAGCACCAAGAGTATGGTAGGAGTTTCATCTGAGACACGCCTGGAGAAGTGGTGGGTGCTAAACCACCAAGTCCTTGCAAACTCTGTGGTGAATGTCAGTCTTTATTCTCAGAGCGATGGGAAGGCATTGAAGGACTTTAAGTGTGAGTAGGAGTAATAAGATTGGGTCTGGGTTTTGAGTAATTTAAGAATTTCCATTTAGTCAAGCAATTTTAAGATAGCATTTGCAATTTGCCAGGCTCTGTGCTTGATGTTTGTTGTTGTTTAGTTGATGAGTCAAGTCTGACCCTTTTGCAACCCCATGAATGGTCAGCCATCAGGCTCCTCTGTCCATAGGTTTCCCGGGCAAGAAAACTGAAGTGGGTTTCCATTTTATTCTCAGGGGGTCTTCCCAATCCAGAGATCAAACTCACATCTCCTGCATTCGCAGGCGAGTTCTCTACCACTGAGCCACGAGGATTCAGAGAGACATAGTAGTGATAGGTCTTTGTACTTAAAGAACTTTAAGTCTAAGAGATGGGTAAAATTTTTGTGGTCATCTATAGATAAACTCACTGAGGGGACACATTGAAATCTTCTGGTAAGTTTTTTCTTCTATGCCTTTAACAATCTGCATGTTAGAATCTTTGATAAATGATGGGCAATTGCCTTGATTTTAATAGCTTTGAGAATTTTGGTAACTCACTGGTTCATTTGTTGGGAAGAAAAATTTGTTTTTGTGTCATCAAGTAGCTACTTATATGCCATTTTGCCAGTTTTGTATTGTATTTGTACAATATTCATGATTTTTTTTTCCAAATTTGAGACTTCTAATATGATAAGGCCAAGAAGTTCTAGGTAAAAGAAGAATCATGTGAGGGGCTTGTTTTCTGTAAAAACAAAACAAAAGTCACCCCTTTAGAGTGTTATTTGAGGACTGGAACTTTAAACTTTTTGCCAAAAAGGGCATTTAAAATTCAAGTATCAGTGATAAAAGGACTTTTAATATTTTGGAAGTAGTATGTTTAATCTGTCCAAGGAACATATTCTAAGTGATTCATTACTATTGAAAACCTAGAAGAAGTGATAAAGATGACTCTTGATGAGAATATATGAATATATGGAAGGATGCCAAAACAACTCCAAAGAATAGTTTAAGATCTTTTGAGAACATCCCTCTGATTTGGGAATTTCCAATGATTGACATTATTCTTCTGGTGTTTTATCTTTTCCCACAAAAGTTAACTAATGAGGTTCATTGTTTGCCATGGTGGGAATGTTGTTTTTAGTCAAACTTGTTCCTTGACCTATTCTCTTTAGTTGAGTAGAAAACAGTACCAAGCTCCTTCATTATCTCAAGTGATTTATTGACCTAAGTACAAATTTCAGAGCAACTTAGATTTTATCTAAATAACTCAAATTGACACCATATGAAATAAGTCATATTATATTCATCATGAGAGCAGTTTCTTTCCAGAACTTGGTAGACTGTTAAATCTTACGAACATCTAAAACTCAATTATTATATTATAAAAAAAGTAATTTTGCCCAGACTATAGCATCTATAGATGATTCTGAGGAAGAAAAAAAAATGTATACATAATAATGACATTTGCTTTTCAGATAATCATGGGTCACTTCACTTCAGTTCAGTTCACCCGCTCAGTCATGTCTGCCTCTTTGCAACCCCATGGACTGAAGTATACCAGGCTTCCCTGTCCATCATCAACTCTCTGACCTTGCTCAAACTCACGTACATTGAGTTGGTGATGCCATCCAACCATCTCATCCTCAGTCGTACCCTTCTGCTCCTGCCTTCAAACTTTCCCATCATCAGCGTCCTTTTCAAATGAGTCATTTCTTCTCAGTAGGTGAGAAGTAAGCCAACGTATTGAAGCTTCAGCTTCAGCATCGGTCCTTCCAATGGATATTCAGGACTGATTTCCTTCAGGATTGACTGGTTGGATCTCCTTGCAGTCCAAGGGACTCTCGAGTCTTCTCCAATACCACAGTTCAAAAACATCAATTCTTCGGTGCTCAGCTTTATTTATAGATAGAAAAAATTAACTGAATAATAATCTTTTATACAAATACCAAAAGAGTGGAATTGTATCAAGCTGATTTTGTTGTTGTTCAGTTGCTCAGTCAAACCTGACTCTTTGTGACCCCATGGACTACAGCATGCCAGACTTCCTTGTCTTTTACTGTCTCTCAGTATTTGCTCAAACTCATGTCCATTGAGTCAATAATGCTATCCAACTATCTCATTCTCTGTCTCCACCTTCTCCTCATGTCCTCATTCTTTCCCAGTATCAGGGTCTTTTCCAGTGAGTCAGTTCTTCTCATCAGGTGGACCAGTGTATTGGAGCTTCAGCTTCAGCATCAGTCCTTCCAATGAATATCCAGGATTGATTTCCTTTAAGATCTACCAGTTTGACCTCCTTGCAGTCCAAAGGATTCTTAAGAGTATTCTCCAGAAAAAGATGTACTTTTCATCACAGAAGACTACAATGCAAAAGTAGGAAGTCAAGAGATACCTGAAGTAATAGGCAAGTTTGGCCTTGGAGTACAAAATGAAACAGGGGAAAGGCTAACAGAGTTTTGCCAAGAGAATGCACTAGTCATAGCAGACACCCTCTTCCAACAACACAAGAGACAACTCTACCCATGGACATCACCAGATGATCAATGCAGAAATCAGATTGATTATATTCTTTGCAACCAAAGATGGAGACGCTCTATATAGTCAGCAAAAACAAGACCAGGAGCTAACTGTGGCTCAGATCATGAGTTCCTTTTGCAAAAAATCAAGTCTGATAAAGTAGAGCATTTTATGTTCACACATTTAGAATTGAATAAATTGGTTGTTTGAATGTGGCCAAGGAACAAAATGAAGAGTAAAGTAAGGTTATTTATAAAAGACAGAGAATGGGAATGGTAAAATCAGAAAATGAGGGAACTTAATTTTAAATTCTTTTATATTTGTTTCTACTACCCAGTTTCAACCCCAAAGAGGCGGGGGGGGAGGGGGGAGCAAAAACAATGAAACAGAATTGTGCTTCTGATTTGGAGAAACTTTGCCTTAGGGTGCATCACTATGAACAAAGCTAGTGGAGGCGATGGAATTCCAGTTGAGCTATTCAAATTCTAAAAGATGATGCTGTGAAAGTGCTGCACTCAACATGCCAGCAAATTTGGAAAACTCAGGACTGGAAAAAGTCAGTTTTCATTCCAATCTGAAAGAAAAGCAATGCCAAAGAATGCTCAAACTACCGCCCAATTCCACTCATCTCACATGCTAGTAAAATAATGCTCAAAATTCTCCAAGCCAGGCTTCAGCTATACGTGAACCATGAAATTCCAGATGTTCAAGCTGGTTTTAGAAACAGCAGAGGAACCAGAGGTCAAATTGCCAACATCCGCTGGATCATCGAAAAAGCAAGAGAGTTCCAGAAAAACATTTATTTCTGCTTTATTGACTATGCCAAATCCTTTGACTGTGTAGATCACAATAAACTGTGGGAAATTCTTAAAAAGATGGGAATATCAGACCACCTCACCTGCCTATGAGAAGCCTGTATACAGGTCAGGAAGCAACAGTTAGAACTGGACATGGAACAACAGACTGGTTCCAAACAGGAAAAGGAATATATCAAGGCTGTATATTGTCACCTTGCTTATTTAACTTCTATGCAGAGTACATCATGAGGAACACTGGGCTGGAGAAAGCACAAGCGGGAATTAAGATTGCTGGGAGAAATATTAATAACTTCAGATGTGCAGATGACATCACCTTTATGGCAGAAAGTGAAGAAGAACTAAAGAGCTTCTTGATGAAAGTGAAAGTGGAGAGTGAAAAAGTTGGTTTAAAGCTCAACATTCAGAAAATGAAGATCATGGCATCTGGCCCCATCATTTCATGGCAAATAGATGGGGAAACAGTGGAAACAGTGGCAGATTTTATTTTTCTGGGCTCCAAAATCACTGCAGATGGTGATTGCAGCAATGAAATTAAAAGACACTTGCTCCTTGGAAGGAAAGTTATGACCAACCTAGAGAGCATATTAAAAAGCAGAGACATTACTTTGCCAACAAAGGTTCATCTATTCAAGGCTATAGTTTTTCCAGGGGTCATGTATGGATGTGGGAGTTGGTCTATAAGAAAGCTGAGTGCAGAAGAAGTGATGCTTTTGAACTGTGGTGTTGGAAAAGACTCTTGAGAGTCCCTTGGACTGCAACGAGATCCAACCAGTCCATCCTAAATGAGATCAGTCTTGGGAGTTCATTGGAAAGACTGATGTTGAACCTGAAGCTCCAAAACTTTGGCCACCTGATGCGGAGAGCTGACTCATTTTATTTTTTATTTTTATTTATTTATATTTTTTTGAGCTGACTCATTTTAAAAGACCCTCATGCTGGGAAGGATTGAAGGCAGGATGAGAGGGGATGACAGGATGAGATGGTTGGATGGCACCTCCGACTCAATGGACATGGGTTTGGGTGGACTCTGTGAGTTGGTTATGGACAGGGAGGCCTGGAGTGCTGTGATTCATGGGGTCACAAAAAGTCGGACAGGACTGAGTGACTGAACTGAACTTAACTGAACTTGCCTCATTTTTCTAATTCAAAGTTTAAAGTAGTATTATAGTACAAAAGCAAATGGATTCAGAGTTTTCTAATTTAAGTTTGCTAAGTAAGGTTTAGTTCTATCTTTCTCACTAGCATTTGAGGTTACATAATTATCATATAACCATTTTGTCTTCACTTTCCTGACTAACACTTACTTCATAAATTTTATGAGTGATAATATGTAATTAGGGAACATGTTTAAAGAATTTTAACATATGACAGCAACATGAAGCTTTTAAGATATTACACTAGATATTAAGGATTGTGCGAATTGATGTGATGATGGAAGAGTCTTCTTTTTCAGAGGGTCAGTAACGTGGGGATGCAGGAATTGGGCTTTGGAACAATAGGCACTCAGATCAAAACCCTGCATTCTCCCTACAGTCTTTCTGATGTTAGGAAGTCACTTAATCTTCTAAAGTATCCATTTATTTATCCACAAGTGGAAATAATCATTATGAATCTTAACTAATAAACGTGTAAATGACCTAGGATGGTGTCCAAAGCTAAATGAAGCTCATTAAGTTCCTTTCTAGTGCATTGTCTTTAATTATGTTCTTTTCAGATATTTATGAACATAGCTAAAAATCGCACATACTAGATCTGTGTGATTTTTAAAATACAGCAAATTTTACCTGTGTGGTGATTTTTACTCCAGAAAGGTATTAAACAGGATAATCTGACAATCTGTCACTGGGGTGCCATCACTGCTTTTTCCAGATCAACTGACAAGACCTCAGCTGGGTCCTTAAAATTACTTAAGAATACTTCTACAGCTATCCTCCTGGATATGTTCCAAATGTCACTTGGGGGAAAAAATCACTAGAGATAAATCTCTACCCCAGGTCTTTTGGCAGAAAACCAGTCATATCATCATCTCCAAAGAGCCTTTGTAGGGAAAAAAGGCCTTATCAAATTCCTTGCACATGAAGTTACTGTTGGAACAATTCTTAAGCCATGTGATCACCATGCAAGGAAGCTGCAGCATTTGAAAGGTCAGAAATGGGCTTATAGTGAGTTAGGCCATGTTAATATTGTTAGAGAATGAAGGTTGTTAGAATACTATAAAAGCATTAGGTCTTATAACCTTTTGTGAGAAGAATCTGTGTGCCATTAAGGTAACCACAATTTCCTGGTATTATTAAAAAGACAAAGCCAAAAAGACTAATGATAATCCTTACCCTTCTGTGGACACGAATTCAAAGTATAGAATTAGGTTATTGAAAATTTAGGGTGTAGAACAGAAAATAAGGTGTGTAAAAGCTAGGAAAAACACAACTATTTCTCCTGAACAAAAATTTATGAAAAAAAAAATCACACTATGAAAAGGCAAAAAAGTAAAACACTGAAAGAGGAATTCTCCAGGTCGGTAGGTGCCCAATATGCTACTAGAGATCAGTGGAGAAATAACTTCAGAAAGAATGAAGGGATGGAGCCAAAGCAAAAACAACACCCAATTTTGGATGCAACTGATGATAGAAGCAAGGTCCTATGCTGTGAAGAACAATATTGCATAGGATCCTGAAATGTTAGTTCTGTGAATCAAGGCAAATCAGAAGTGGTCAAACAGGAGATGCAAGAGTGAACATCAACATTCTAGGAATCAGCGAACTAAAATGGACTGGAGTGGGTGAATTTAACTCAGATGACCATTATATCTACTACTGCGGGTAGGAATCCCTTAGAAGAAATGGAGCAGTACTTAGATACAATCTCAAAAATGACAGAATGATCTCTGTTCGTTTCCAAGGCAAATCATTCAATATCATGGTAATCCAAGCCTATGCCCCAACCAATAAAGCTAAAGAAACTGAAGTTGAAGGGTTCCATGAAGAACTACAAGACCTTTTAAAACTAACACCCAAAAAAGATATCCTTTTCATTATAGGGGATTAGAATGCAAAAGTAAGAAGTCAAGAAACACTTGGAGTAACAGGCAAATTTGGCCTTGGAGTACACAATGAAGCAGGGCAAATGCTAATAGAGTTTTGCCAAGAGAACACACTGGTCGTAGCAAACACCCTCTTCCAACAACACAAGAGAAGACGCTACACATGGACATCACCAGGTGGCCAACACCGAAATCAGATTGATTATATTCTTTTCAGCCAAAGATGGAGAAGCTCTACACAGTCAGCAAAAACAAGACTGGAAGCTGATTGTGGCTCAGATCATGAACTCTTTATTGCCAAATTCAGACTTAAATTGAAGAAAGTAGGGAAAAACACTAGACCATTCATATGGTCTAAATTAAATTCCTTACTATATAGTGGAAGTGAGAAATAGATTTAAGAGACTAGATCTGATAGACAGAGTGTCTGATGAACTATGGACAATGATCATGACATTGTACAGGAGACAGGAATCAAGACCATCGCCGTGGAAAAGAAATGCAAAAAAGCAAAATGGGCTTTCTGAGGAGGCCTTACAAATAGCTGTGAAAAGAAGAGAAGTGAAAAGCAAAGGAGAAAAGGATATATATAATCATGTGAATGCAGAGTTCCAAAGAATAGCAAAGATAGATAAGAAAGCCTTCCTCAGTGATCAAGGTAAAGAAATAGAGGAAAACGATAGAATGGGAAAGACTAGGTATCTTCAGGAAATTAGAGATATCAAGGGAAAATTTCATACAAAAATTGGCACAGTAAAAAACAGAAATGGTATGGATCTAACAGAAGCAGAAGAGGTGGCAAGAATACACAGAAAGACTATACAAAAAGAGATCTTCACAATCCAGATCATCATAATGATGTGATCACTTACCTAGAGCCAGACATCCTGGAATGTGAAGTCAAGTGGGCCTTAGGAAGCATCACTAGGAACAAAGCTAGTGGAGGTGATGGAATTCTGGTTGAGCTATTTCAAATCTGAAAAGTTGATGCTGTGAAAATGCTGCACTCAATATGCCAGCGAATTTGGAAAACTCAGCAGTGGCCACAGGGCTGGAAAAGGTCAGTTTTCATTCCAATCCCTAAAAAAGGCAATGCCAAAAATGCTCATACTACTGCACAATTGCACTCATCTGTCATGTATGGATGTGAGAGTTGGACTGTGAAGAAAGCTGAGCGCCAAAGAATTGATGCTTTTGAACTGTGGTGTTGGGGAAGACTCATGAGAGTCCCTTGGACTGCAAGGAGATCCAACCAGTCCATCCTAAAGGAGACCAGTCCTGGTGTTCAATGGAAGGATTGATGCTAAGGCTGAAACTCCAATACTTTGGCCACCTCATGTGAAGAGTTGACTCATTGGAGAAGGCCCTGATTCTGGGAGAGATTGGGGGCAGGAGGAGAAGGGGATGACTGAGGGTGAAATGGCTGGATGTCATCACTGACTTGATGGACGTGAGTCTGGGCAAACTCCAGGAGTTGGTGATGGACAGGGAGGCCTGGCATGCTGCGATTCATGGGATAGCAGAGTCAGACATGACTGAGTGACTGAACTGAACACACTATAAGGTAATGCTCAAAATTCTCCAAGCCAGGCTTCAGCAATATGTGAACCGTGAAGTTCCAGATATTCAAGCTGGTCTTAGAAAAGGCAGAGAAACCAGAGATCAAATTGCCAACATTGCCTGGATCATCGAAAAAAAAACAGAGTTCCCAAAATCATCTATTTCTGCTTATTGACTATGCCAAAGCCTTTGACTATGTGGATTACAATAAACTGGAATATTCTGAAAGAGATGGGAATACCAGACCACCTGTCCTGCCTCTTGAGAAACCTGTATGCAGGTAAGGAAGCAACAGTTAGATCTGGACATGGAACAACAGACTGGTTCCAAATAGGAAAAGGAGTATATCAAGGCTGTATATTGTCACCCTGCTTATTTAACTTATATGCATAGTACATCATCAGAAATCTGGGCTGGGAGAACCACAAGCTGGAATCCAGATTCTGGAAGAAATATCAATAACCTCAGATATGCAGATGACACCACCCTTATGGCAGAAAGTGAAGAGGAACTAAAAAGCCTCTTGATGAAAGTGAAAGTGGAGAGTGAAAAAGTTGGCTTAAAACTCAACATTCAGAAAACTAAGATCATGGCATCTGGTCCCATTACTTCATGGCAAATAGATGACGAAACAGAGGAAACAGTGAGATACTTTATTTTGAGGGGCTCCAAAATCACTGCAGATGGTGACTGCAGCCATGAAATTAAAAGACGCTTGCTACTTGGAAGAAAAGGTCTGACAAACCTAGACAGCATATTATAACAACAAAGGTCTGTCTATTCAAAGCTATAGTTTTTCCAGTAGTCATGTATGGATGTGAGAGTTGGGCTATAAAAAAGCTGAGCGTCGAAGAACTGATGCTTTGAACTCTGGTGTTGGAGAAGACTCTTGCGAGTCCCTTGGACTGCAAGGAGATCCAACCGGTCCATCTTAAAGGAGATCAGTCCTGGGTAGTCATTGGAAGGACTGATGTTGAAGCTGCCACTCCAAAACTTTGGCCACCTGATGTGAAGAGCTGACTCATTGGAAAAGACCCTGATGCTGGGTAAGATTGAGGGCAGGAGGAGAAGGGGACGACAGAGGATGAGATGGTTGGATGGCATCTTTGACTAAAGAACTGATGCTTTGAACTCTGGTGTTGGAGAAGACTCTTGCGAGTCCCTTGGACTGCAAGGAGATCCAACCGGTCCATCTTAAAGGAGATCAGTCCTGGGTAGTCATTGGAAGGACTGATGTTGAAGCTGCCACTCCAAAACTTTGGCCACCTGATGTGAAGAGCTGACTCATTGGAAAAGACCCTGATGCTGGGTAAGATTGAGGGCAGGAGGAGAAGGGGACGACAGAGGATGAGATGGTTGGATGGCATCTTTGACTCAATGGACATGGGCTTGGGTGAACTCCAGGAATTATTGATGGACAGGGAGACCTGGCATGCTGTGGTTCATGGGATCACAAAGAGTCGGACATGACTGAGTGACTGAACCGAACTGAAGTGAAATGAAAAATTTATACTTTATTAATAAAGTCAGAAATTTACTGTTCTTTTTTTATTATTCTTGTTTTCTTTATAATTAATTTTTATTTTTTAGTTTGTTTTGCTTTACAATATTGTATTCATTTTGCTATACGTTGAAATGAATCAGCCAGGAGTGTACATGAACTCCCAATCCTGACCCCACCTCCCCTCTCCTGCCCCACACCCTCTCTCTGGATTATCCCCGTGCATCAGTCCCAAGCATCCTGCATCCCGCATCGAACCTAGACCGGTGATTCATTTCACTTATGATATCTTACATGTTACACTGCCACTCTCCCAAATCATCCCACCCTCTCCCTCTCCCACAGAGTCCAAAAGGCTATTCTATACATCTGTGTCTCTTTTGCTGTCTTGCTACAGGTTTATCATTACCATCTTTCTAAATTTCTTGGGGATTGGAATGAAAACTGACCTTTTCCAGTCCTGTGGCCACTGCTAAGTATTCCAAATTTGCTGGCATATTGAGTGCAGCACTTTCACAGCATCATCTTTCAGGATTTGAAACAGCTCAACTGGAATTCCATCACCTCCACTAGATTTGTTCGTAGTGATGCTTTCTAAGGCCCATTTAACTTCATGGTCCAGGATGTCTGGCTCTAGATGAGTGATCACACCATCATGATTATCTGGGTTGTGAAGATCTTTTTTGTACAGTTCTTCCGTGTATTCTTGCCACTTCTTCTTAATATCTTCTGCTTCTGTTAGGTCCGTACCATTTCTGTCCTTTATCGAGCCCATCTTTGCATGAAATGTTCCCTTGGTATCTCTAATTTTCTTGAAGAGATCTCTAGTCTTTCCCCTTCTGTTCTTTTCCTCCATTTCTTTGCACTGATCGCTGAAGAAGGCTTTCTAATCTCTTCTTGCTATTCTTTGGAACCCTGCATTCAGATGCTTATATCTTTCCTTTTCTCTTTTGCTTTTTGCCCCTCTTCTTTTCACAGCTATTTGTAAGGCCTCCCACACAACCATTTTGCTTTTTTGCATTTCTTTGCCATGGGGATGGTCTTGATCCCTGTCTCCTGTACAATGTCATGAACCTCATTCCATAGTTCATCAGCCACTCTATCTATCAGATCTAGGCCCGTAAATCTATTTCTCACTTCCAGTATATAATCATAAGAGATTTGATTTAGGTCATACCTGAATAGTCTAGTGGTTTTCCCTGCTTTCTTCAAATTAATTCTGAATTTGTTAATAAGGAGTTCATGATCTGAGCTACAATCAGCTCCTTGTCTTGTTTTTGTTGACTGTATAGAGCTTCTCCATCTTTGGCTGCAAAGAATATAATCTATCTGATTTCAGTGTTGACTATCTGGTGATGTCCATGTGTAGAGTCTTCTCTCATGTTGTTGCAAGAGGGTGTTTGCTATGACCAGTGCATTTTCTTGGCATAACTCTGTTAGTCTTTGCCCTGCTTCATTCCACATTCCAAGGCCATATTTGCCTGTTACTCCGGGTATTTCTTGACTTCCTACTTTTGCATTCCAGTCTCCTATAATGAAAAGGACATCTTTTTTGGGTGTTAGTTCTAAAAGATCTTGTAGGTCTTCATAGAATCGTTCAACTTCAGCTTCTTCAGCATTACTGGTTGGGGCATAGACTTGGATTACCGAGGTATTGAATGGTTTGCCTTGGAAATGAACAGAGATCATTCTGTCGTTTTTGAGATTGCATCCAAGTACTGCATTTCAGACTCTTCTGTTGACCATGATGGCTACTCCATTTCTTCTGAGGGATTCCTGTCCACAGTAGTAGATATAATGGTCATCTGAATTAAATTCACCCATTCCAGTCCATTTTAGTTCACTGATTCCTAGAATGTCGACGTTCACTCTTGCCATCTCTTGTTTGACCACTTCCAATTTGCCTTCATTCATGGACCTGACATTCCAGGTTCCTATGTAATATTGCTCTTTACAGCATCGGACCTTGCTTCTATCACCAGTCACATCCACAGCTGGGTTTTGTTTTTGCTTTGGCTCCATCACTTCATTCTTTCTGGAGTTATTTCTCCACTGATCTCCAGTAGCGTGTTGGGCACCTACTGACCTGGGGAGTTCCTCTTTACTGACCTGGGGAGTTCCTCTTTCAGTAACCTATCATTTTGCCTTTTCATACTGTTCATGGGGTTCTCAAGGCAAGAATACTGAAGTGGCTTGCCATTCCCTTCTCAAGTGGATCACATTCTGTCAGACCTCTCCACCATGACCTGCCTGTCTGGGGTGGCCCCGTTGGCATGGCTTAGTTTCATTGATTTAGACAAGGCTGTGGTCCTAGTGTGATTAGATTGACTAGTTTTCTGAGTGTGGTTTCAGTGTGTTGCCCTCGGATGCCGTCTTGCAATACCTACCATCATTCTTCTGACAGGTACACTAAAGATACTTGAATTATTTACACTGCTCCTAATGTAAAATGGTATGCATTTTATCAACTGAGCCGAAATCTTTTTGCAGAGAAACCTTGTTTTAAAATATCAGAGCAGTACAGGATTAGTGAATCTCAGCAGAGGTGTAAGAATTAATCTTGCACAAGGTATTATTACCAACATATGCAGTAGAAGGATAAGAAATGAATTCACGATAGCTAATTCTTCATGACTATCTTAAATTTCTTCTTCTCATACCTATCTCATATGTATTTTCCTTCTACCTTCTTGAATTCTTTGTTCTTTAAATGGCTGCAATTTGTGTAGTTTGGAGCAGCTCCTACAGGGCACTAGTTTGACTTCACAGCACAGATGAGCGCTGTGTTCATGAGTCCTCCAACACTCTTTTTTATTAAATTAATTTTTATTAGAGTACAGTTGCCTTACAATACTGTGTTAGTTTCTATTGTACAGCAAAAGGAAATAACTGTATGTTCACATATATCCCCTCTCTTTCGGATTTCCTTCCCATTTACGTCACCACAGAGCACTGTATATAATTATTTGTTCTATACAGTAGGTTCTCATTAGTTATCTGTTTTCTATATAATTGTGTATATATGTCAATCCCAATCTACCGGGTCATCCCATCCCCCTGTAGCCTTACTCTTCACCTCTGCCCTCAGCCCACCTCTCCTCTCAACTCTACCTATCTACACTTTATTACGTATTTTCCAATTTTCAGTTTGGTCTTTAAAGTGACTCAGAAGATACTTTTCATGATTTTTAAGAATACAAACTAGACTTCTTTTAGAAGAAAACAAATGCCACTTCCCCTATACATTGTTTACCATACTGGTTTGATCCAATCTTAGAGCTCTTATATTCTAATGCTATTGCCATATTACAGCAATAGCCAAAATCATGGAATATTGGAGAAAAAGTCATGGTTCATGGGGGTAAACAGGGAAGAGAACTAGAGAAAATAATCACCTAATTTATACTTTTCTGCTGGAAAAAAAAAAGCTACTCTGCTTTGCAATTTAAGTTACAAATAAGGATAAAAAATAAAATGTCTCATTCTGATTTGGCCTACAGTTGTCACTTTCATAAACTACTTCTTATCTATTAAAAAAAAAAAAAAGAAACACTAGTCTGACTCCATTTCAAAGCCAGTCAAGGTGACCTACTCAAGAGGTGCTTATCTTGTCTACTATTTTAACTTTACTCAAGACACTTTATATTTCTAGCAAGCAAAGATAATTTTAAAGGGAAAACTACTATGACTTTTTAATTGTTAAAAAGGAAACAAAGCCTCACACTCAAAAAAATGACTATGTTTGTAGCATGCTAAAGATGTTTACTTTAGGATTTTGGATTTTGTGTTGCTCTTATTATTTTAGATTTGTTTATCTTCCTTTTCTTCCTAATTGGACATTTTTATGTTCTTACAAGTACTTTAAAGCTAATATTATAATAGCAAATTGTAATTATCATTTTTTAAACTTGTTGACGTGTTATTGTTATTTAAATTCCTAACGTGTATTCCCTAAAACATCCTAAATCTTCAATAACAACCATTTATCAATGTCCAACTCTTTGCAACCCCATGGATTGGAGCCCACCAGGCTCCTCTGTCCATGAAATTCCCCAGGAAAGAATACTGGAGTGGATTGTCATTCCCTTCTCCAGGGGATCTTCTGAGCCATAGATCGAACCCAGGTTTCCAGCACTGCAGAGAGATTCTTTACCATCTGAACCACAAGGGAAGCCCAATATATATTCCCCCAAACATTCTAAATCTTTAGTAATAAACAATCATTTATCAATGTACTAAAACCCCCAGAATAATTTTTTTTCAAAGATCTTAGTTGTTTACATGTAATGCAAGCATTTTGTTTATATATCCAGAGAAGTTGTCAAAAGATATCTGTTTACCTATTTATGCATACCTACTGTGAGGAACCAGTCCTATGCATTTTTAAAAAATGAGT
Organism: Aepyceros melampus; assembly: GCA_006408695.1. Lineage (NCBI taxonomy): Eukaryota > Metazoa > Chordata > Mammalia > Artiodactyla > Bovidae > Aepyceros > Aepyceros melampus. Next base: position 60,434 of record SJXQ01005333.1, read on the forward strand.
ACTAAACTGCCCATTTTTTAACTGAGTCTACTAATAATGACAGAAACTTATCATTGTCCATCCAGCACCTTTACCTGAGTAGCCAATAAATTTTCATTGACTACTTACAAGAGGTGATAAACTTCACTTGCTATCAATTAATGTTTCCAGAGACTAAGGAGCTGCCTTGATTTCCCTGTGACTACAGTGATTCTAATTTTAAGATGTCAGGACATAGCTTCCTATCACATCATTGTGTAAAACTAGGTGATAGAAAACTACAGGATGAACAAAATTATAAAAATCTACCCCAGGATTCTCCTTACTTGATTCCTAGTTTATTCACATTTCATACTCACTCCTACCAACTATTCAGTACCTGCCTCCACAGCCTACTTGCAGCCCTACATCAGGACACAGATTTGTTTTTGTACTTTACTTTCTTGGTCCTTACCTCACTTTGTTTAAGGGCTTTGAACTCATTAAATCTCCGACACTCTTCCAGACAAACTTGGTAGACTATGCCATTCTATTTTTTCTCCTTTGACCTCAACTATTGTCTCTAGGTTACAAATGTATTTTAATCACTGATGAGGGCAGATATACCTGCAGGTAAACAATTAGTATGGTCTATACATTCGTGACAGCTCATGAAAACCTGGCAGACTCTAATATATTTTTATACAATTGCATTTATTTTATTCTATTAAAATTTTGTCATATTGATTTATCTAGCTTAGATCTTCCTAACGACACTTTGAAAGTGAAGCTATTAGAAAGTTATGTTGTCCCGCTAATCTTTATTTATTTTATATTTTGGCTGCACCATGCCGCTTAGGGTATCTTAGCTCCTGGATCAAGGATAGAACCCATATCCTAGGCAGTGAAGGCAGAGAATCCTAACCACTGGACTTCCAGGGAATTTTCTGTCCCACTAATTTTAATGATGGAGAGAGTTCTAGGAGGCTCCCTTTCTCTTTTTCCAAAACCATTGTTTCTCAATATAGCATAATAAAAACGACGACCCAGATCTCTGTCATCTCAATCTCTCTCTCTGCATCTACACCTTTATCCATGTCTGTATCTAGATCATCTATATATCTATCCTTTTTTTGTCCAGGAATATATTCTCACAATAGTAAGGTTTTACAATAAAAATCTTCCCTGCAAAGGAAAACTCCAGTGGTGGAAGGCAGCACAACACTATGGAATCAGGCTAGGTTCTGATCTAAATGGGCCTGGTTCTAGTCTATCTTTATCACTAATAACATCAGGAACTTTATCAATTGATCCTCTGAGCCTCAAAGCAAAGTGTATCTCTTTACAAGGTTTCTCTATGTAAAGAATGATATGTTGATATAAATCACAAAAGAACAGTCTGTCACATGGTTGTTACATAAAATGCTTATTTTCAACATCATAAACTATGGTGATAATAGCAACTAAAACTGAGAAACTTCTGTGGGTCACACGTACTTCAAAATATTTTAATTCAGTCAACAATACAAAATGCTAGGTAGCATTCTTATTGCAGCAGAAACCTGGGGCACAGAAGGTTAGGTAGTTTGCCCAACCATAGTGGCATTGTTAAGAACTGGCAGGATCTAAGGCAAGGCAGTTCGACTTCAGAGCCCTTTCTCTTCCCTGTGACTCAGTGCTGCTCCTCATGTTTGAAAACATTATCCATGGGCAATGGATAATTCCAAAGACAAGGGTTTGTAACAGGTTCTGATATTTGACAGAATTACAAAGAAATACTGGGTTGTGCTGAATTAGAATGGTTTTTAACACTTTTAGCAAATGAAAGTCAGCAGTGATGCTTAGTACAGAAGTATTGAATTTTATGGGGTCTGTGCATTGTACTGTTTCACACTGACTTAAATAAGATAGATTTGTTCCCATCTCAGCTCAATAATGGCAACAGATACCCACCCCCAGCAGATACTATATATAATAACTGATTTTAGGCATATAATTGAACAAACTGGAAACTGAAATTTATGGAAAGGAATTAGCAATAAAGTGATTTAATCAAGTTTATTGAAAGTACCTAAAATTAATGAAGGCTATTGATGGATATGATAATTAATTAACTTAATAGAAACACATTACATTTCACTGGGATTTAGTTGGACACTACTAAAATAAAATAAAATCCAGTACAAAATTGATAGGCTAATGTCTGAATTTAGATTTATGTAAAAAATATTCAGTGCTTAAAATAAACCATTATTCTATACAGATGTCCCAAGACTTTCTGGATTCATATAAACATTCTTTCTCTAAGTTTATTTACAAGAGGAAAAAGGTAACTTTAAATTGATAAGAAGTTTGTGCATAAAATTTTAAGAAGCAAATTACTATATGACATGGGGAATAAGAAAAAAAAATTCTGAATAATTCACAGTTCTAAACATTTCTCTTGAAAGATTTCCATCCCCTTATAAAGCAAAGACTTTAAAAGTAGGCCACACTTAACAATTACAGCATCTTTACTTACATTTCATTGTATTTTTTTATTCCATCATTTTTTGCCACCAGAGAGAAAATTTAATTTCCAGAATTCTAGAATTTTCCTTATCCCACAAATATCTGAATGTCTCCCTATAGGTTTAATTAAATTAACAGATATTTAATCAAAGCAAAGAAAACTAAGATAATTAAATCTCAAAAAGTCTGTAATCTTATGAACTTAGAGACTGTAGGCTATGATATGTTTTATGTCAAGGTATGTTACAAACGAGTTGTGTGATATTGAGCAGTTTATATCTCATGTTTCCTTAATAATCTGAAGTGTTAACATATGCCTTCTCCCAAGGTCCATGATGAGGAATATTCAGTGAAAAGTTATATAAGACCTGATCTTATGCCTTGTATATAAGGGGATACTTCTTTAATATTACCTCCTACTTTCTCTCCCAGAGAGCTGAACTAGACATAATTTGTATATTTGTCTCCCTTAGTGACACTTACCTTGTATCTATTAGAATGATAAGGGTATTAATGTTTTATGATCATGTAAACCCTGTGACAAAAGCAGGGATTTTTTTCTGCCTTGAGTTATGAATAGGACAACACATTAAGCAGAATTACAGCTTCCCATGGAATAATGATATACATGACAATATGAATATTGGTAGCAAACTGATGGCATGATGTATATTTTTAACTTTCAGATTTTTTTTTTCTTATTCTCTGTTGTCTTGGTACAGATTCCACTGAAAGCAAAGCCTAAAATAGGAACTTGTGGTTCAGATAGTTCATTTTTATTTTAGAGGTGATCACAGGAACTCAGAGTGAGGTTGCAGAGTCAGATAAGGACAGAGGAAAAGCTAACAAAGTATATTAACCACTCTGAACAACTGATTCATTTTCATTTTTGATAGATGTCCTCTGAGGAACTGCATGTTCCTTTCAAATTTATCTATCAAAGCTTGGTTGAAACTAAAGCCTGGACCTCAATCATTGATGGATGCCACTGGGGAATTAAACTTTCTATATTTTCAGGTTTCACCTGCTCAAGAACTGAGCAAGTTCCCATGGATTCAGAGAGAGAGATCTAATGCACCAAAAGTGAGGCATGGCAGGTGCCTAGGTGAGATATCATCAATCTGTACATAGATAGGACTTTCCACTTCAGCTGAAGGTAAAATAAGAGCTTTATGGTTTCTGACATTTGAAATCAGGATATTTTATCATGAAACAAAACTTACAGTTTTTCTTAAAAAAGCAAAAGCATGATAGCAATGCTTTTTAAGTAATTTCAAAAAGAAATGAAGATAGTGATAATTATAATCTTTATTATGCATTTATATATGCCAGCTGCTGTTTAAAGCAGTTAGCCTCTGTTTTCCATCTAATATGCACAAACTTATTTTGATTTCACAAATGTACTCTTGATTTCCCAAGCTCAAACAAGAATTCTCCTCGTGCCTTTCCTAACTCAGTAAATAGCTACTCCATTATGTAGGTGACTTGACCAGAAATCTTTGCTACACCTTTAACTCCTCCTGTATCCCATATGAATAAATCCTATTGGCCTTATCTTTAAATACATCCTGAAATTAATCATTTCTCAACTCAATCAACATTACCATCTTGCTTCAAGTAACCATCAATTACAGTCTAGTCTTATTATTTTCTTCATGCCCTTCCCAGTCCCATTAGACACTATTCCCTTCAAAGCAGCCACAGTCGTGGTGGCTCACGGAAATCTCCAGCCACATCATGTGACTCTTCAGCTCAATACTGTCCCCTATGATTTCATCTTTTTCAGAGTACAGAACGCAGTCAGTGCAATCATTTTTAAAAAAATTTTGTCCGCATGCCATGGTACATGGGACCTTGGTTCCTTAACCAGGGATCGAACCTATGCCCCCTGCATTAAAGGCTGAGTCTTAATCATTTGGCTGTTGGGAAGTCTTCAGTGCAATCTCTTTAAAGGTGCACAAAGCAATTTTCCTCCCACTGGTCTAGAGGCTCTGGCTTTCGTGCTGTTCTAAAACACCCTACGCACACAGCAGTGTCAGAGGGGCTGCAGTGGATTCCTTTACTGCAATACTCTTCCTGTCTGATCTACTCACAGCTTAATCCCTTACTAGATCCACTTTTCTCCTCAAACGTTTCCTTCACAGACAGTATGGAATTATAGAAAGCAGCTTGTGAAAAAAGTGCAAACGTCCACCCCTTTCTACAATAAGAAGCCAACTAAAGAACATAAAAAGATCTTAAAGACCCTGATAGCCACAAAAGTGTGATCACTCACCTAGAGCCAGACATCCTAGAGTCTGAAGTCAAGTGGGCCTTAGGAAGCATCACTACGAACAGAGCTAGTTGAGGTGATGGAATTCCAGTTAAGCTATTTCATATCCTAAAAGATGATGCTGTTAATGTGCTGTACTCAATAAACCAGCAAATCTGGAAAACTTAGCAGTGGCCACAGGGCTGGAAAAGGTCAATTTTCACCCCAATCCTAAAGAAAGGCAATGCCAAAGGATGTACAAACTATTGCACAATTGCACTCATCTCATTCTCTAGCAAAGTAATGCTCAAAATTCTCCAAGCGAGGTTTCAGCATTGTGTGAACTGAGAAATTCCAGATGTTCAAGTTGGATTTAGAAAAGGCAGAGGAACGAGAGATCAAATTGCCAAATCCATTGGATCATAGAAAAAGCAAGAGTTCCAAAAATACTTCTACTTCTGCTTTATTGACTACACCAAAGCCTTTGACTGTATGTATCAAACTGTGGAAAATTCTTCAAGAGATGGGAATGCCAGTCTACCTTACCTGCCTCTTGAGAAATCTGTATGCAGGTCAACAAGCAACAGTTCATCTCATTCTCTAGCAAAGTAATGCTCAAAATTCTCCAAGCGAGGTTTCAGCATTGTGTGAACTGAGAAATTCCAGATGTTCAAGTTGGATTTAGAAAAGGCAGAGGAACGAGAGATCAAATTGCCAAATCCATTGGATCATAGAAAAAGCAAGAGTTCCAAAAATACTTCTACTTCTGCTTTATTGACTACACCAAAGCCTTTGACTGTATGTATCAAACTGTGGAAAATTCTTCAAGAGATGGGAATGCCAGTCTACCTTACCTGCCTCTTGAGAAATCTGTATGCAGGTCAACAAGCAACAGTTAGATCTGGACATGGAACAACAGACTGGTTCCAAATCAGAAAAGGAGTACGTCAAGGCTGTATATTGTCACCCTGCTTCTTTAACTTATATGTAGAGTACATCATGAGAAATGCCAGGCTGGATGAAGCACAAGCTGGAATCAAGATTGCTGGGAGAAATATCAATAACCTAACATATGCAGATGACCCCACCTTTATGGCAGAAAGTGAAGAGGAACTAAAGATCCTCTTGATGAAAGTGAAGGAGGAGAGTGAAAAAGTTGGCTTAAAACTCAACAGTCAGAAAACTAAGATCATGGCATCTGGTCCCATCACTTCATGGCAAATAGATGGGGCAGATTTTATTTTGGGGGGCTCCAAAATCACCGCAGATGGTGACTGCAGCCATGAGAAGCTATGACCAACCCGATAGCACATGAAAAGCAGAAGCATTACTCTCTTGACAAAGGTCTGTGTAGTCAAAGCTATGGTTTTTCCAGTAGTCACTCATGTATGGATGTGAGAATTGGACCAAAAAGAAAGCTGAGCACTGAAGAACTGATGCTTTTGAGCTGTAGTGTTTGGAGAGGACTCTTGAGAGTCCCTTGGACTGCAAGTATATCTAACCAGTCAGTCGTAAAGGAAATAAGTCCTAAATATTTTTGGAAGGACTGATGGTGAAGCTGAAGCTACAATACTTTGACCTCCTGATGTGAAAAACTTATTGGTAAAGATGCTGATGCTGTAGAAGATTGAAGGCAGGAGGAGAGGGGACCACAAAGGATGAGATGGTAGTAAGGCATCACCAAGTCAATGGACATGAGTTTGAGCAACCTCTGGGAGTTGGTGATGGACAAAGAAGCCTGGGGTGCTGCAGTCCATGGGGTAGTAAAGAGTCAGTCATGACTGGATGACTGAACTGAACTGAAAGTAGCAAATCCCTACCCATTTCTATGCCCACATAACTTTTTATCAGTAACTGACATATAATATGTTATCGTTGTGGTTTTTTTTTCTTTTCTTTTTTTTTTTTTGGTTTTTCTGAATGTTTTTTGTTTTTGTGATTTTTTTTAACTTTACAATATTGTATTGGTTTTGCCATATATTGACATGAATCCACCATGAGTGTACATGTGTTCCCCATCCTGAACACCCCTCCCGTCTCCCTCCCTATCCCATGGCTCTGGGTCATCTCAGTGCACCAGCCCCAAGCACCCTATATCATGCATTGAACCTGGACCGGCGATTCATTATACATATGATAATATACATGTTTCAATGCCATTCTCCCAAATCATCCCACCCTCGCCCTCACCCACAGAGTCCAAAAGACTGTTTAATACATGTGTCTCTTTTGCTGTCTCGCATACGGGGTTATGGTTACCATCTTTCTAAATTAAGTATTTGTTAATTCACTCCCACTGAATATAAATTGCAGAGATCTGGGGCTTGCCTTTTTGATCACAGCTATATGTGCAGTCCTTACTATAGTGTCTATTAGAGTAGATATTTTAACTTTTAATATTTATTTATTTATTTTTGCTGCACCAGGACTTAGTTGCAGCATGGGGGATCTTTTAGGTGTGGCATGTGAACTTTTAGTTGTAGCATGTGCAGTCTAGATCCCTGATCAGTGATTGAACCCAGGCCTCCTGCATTGGTAGTACAGTCTTACCCACTGGAGTACCAGGGAAATTCCCAGAGTAGATATTTTTTACATAGATATTGAATGAATGAATCATAACCCTAAGAGGGAATTGTTACAATTTAAAAATGTGGAAACTGAGACACAAGCCAGATAAGTATCTTGCTTTGCCAAACCAAGGCCATATATCTAGTAAGTGGAGAGAAGGGTTAGCAAATTGTTAGAGGTCATATGCTAATTGCTACCAGTTTCAAATGGGACATGGACTGTCCAGTTTTCCACAGCTCCCACCTGGTCCCCTGCATTCATTTATGATATCTGCATGACCTTTGCTGCATTTGATTTTGTAAACCCAAATATAAATACTAGAGGACACAAGAAGTCTATGTCAGACAGTATGCAGACTAGATACAGAGAGTTGACAAGAGAGAGTTTGGAAAAGGTAACTATGCCTCTGAATCCATATGCCTGCATATATCTATGTGGATCTGTTTCTTTCCCAGAGAAGCCCAATCCATTGCAGAACACACCCACTGGATTCTCACCGGATACAGGGTTTTGTGTTTCTCAACTATATAATAAATCCTTTCTAAGTTGATCAAACTTTTATAAGCACTGCTCGAACTGGCTTTAATTTTATTACTCATTTGAACCCATCTCTTGAGACATTTTAGCTCTTATTACCTTCTGCTTATGAGATTGCTGTTATCTCACATCTGATAACTAACTTGCACTGGGGTCAGAATCTTTAGTGGGTCTCATAATGGAAATGTCTTACTTGACACACAGTATTATATAAAATTATTTTCAACAATACAATCAAACCAAATCACAAATAGGTTGCTTTTTAAACAATACACTGTCTCTAGGAGAAAGTTTTGTATTGGGATGTTTATGTCTATATATCAGTTTAGTTCAGTTCAGTCGCTCAGTCGTGTCCGACTCTTTGCGACCCTATATAGGAATCGCAGCACGCCAGGCCTCCCTGTCCATCACCAACTCCGAGAGTTCACTCAGACTTGCGTCCATCGAGTCAGTGATGTCATCCAGCCATCTCATCTTCTGTCGTTCTCTTCTTCTCCTGTCCCCAATCCCTCCCAGCATCAGAGTCTTTTCCAATGAGTCAACTCTTCCCATGAGGTGGCCAAAGTACTGGAGTTTCAGCTTTAGCATCATTCCTTCCAAAGAAATCCCAGTGTTGATCTCTTTCAGAATGGACTGGTTGGATCTCCTGACAGTCCAAGTGACTCTCAAGAGTCTTCTCCAACACCACAGTTCAAAGGCATTAATTCTTCAGCACTCAGCCTTCTTCACAGTCCAACTCTCACACCCATACATGACTACTGGAAAAACCATAGCCTTGACTAGACAGACCTTAGTCGGCAAAGTAACGTCTCTGTTTTTGAATATACTATCGAGGTTGGTCATAACTTTCTTTCCAAGGAGTAAGCGTCTTTTAATTTAAGGCTGCAATCACCATACATATATACAAATACATATCTTATATATACATGTACACATATGTATATTTATATGCTTATTCTGTAAAATAAAAGGCACTGGTTTGTGGTGAGCAAGATGCAATGCAGTTTGTTATTTTTCCAGTCACCCTGAGTATGATATTGAGAATTCTGTAACAGCCTGTGACATATTCTGTGGTCACCTGAAGCCTTGTATATGTCATCAAAATATAATTTTTCCCTCTCTTTCATCTTGAGAGTTAAGACAGCTGTAGACTATCTTTGAGGAAAAATGTGTCAGACAGATTTTGTTTCAAGTGTTCTACATTCTCTTCTTCCTGCTACTAGAGTAGAAGGAAACACTAATAATTGTACCTAGAACTATGCCTGTAAAGTCATATACATTTAAAATTGAATGTTCACTTCATTTATTCTGCAATATTTTGTGTAACACACAGTACCTTGTCCTCCTTTTTAACTTCATCCTTTATACTGTTAGGAGGCAGACATTTACTTTTGAGACCTGAGTTCAGTTTTGGTTCCATGTCCTTTAATAAAATGCTCAGATTAGTGCTGCAGAGCAAACATGCATTGTTTTTAAAACTTGAGTATTTCGTATAATTACTGCCATTGCAAGCAACTTATTAAATTGATGGACTAAAATTCTATCAGAGTAGAAACTTGTTACTTGATTTGTGCCTATATTGTTCATTGGTGTGCTATTAGCCTAAAACATATGTTTTGAACATAAAGCTCAACATATACAAATATTGATACATTTAAGAGCTCACTAAATACATAAAAATGAGTAGAATTATGAATATTAATGAGTACTTGGCAGATCCTAGGTCTCCATGGTGGTAGGGCAGTAGAATACTACCTAGGTCTTTGAGGACTTAGAAGAACCAGTACTGTAAGGCTAGTTTTTTTGGAATAAAACTTGGAAGTTGAATTCTTAAAGAAATGAAGTCTACTAATATTAGTAGTAACACTAATATTAGTAGTTAGTTAACAATAATAACTTCATGATACTAAAATAAGTTAAGCTTGTAAAATCATGTTTCTATCTTAAAGCTATTGGTGATCTATCCAAATCTTCCATGACAGACTCCTACTATTCTTTCTCCTATAAACTCTTCATGAATTCCCAGATTGAATGCTAACCTTCTTATCTACATTTCTACAACTTGAAGAAGTAACACAACGTGTCTACAAGTCCAGAAGCTCATTGAAACCACAGACTTTTTCTTATTTACAAGCTATGCTAGGTATTAAGCATACTCCATGTGCTAATTCATCCATCACATTTCAGATATTAAAATGAACCAAAAATTGAGGTTGGGGGGAGGCTATTGGCACTTTTTTGTGATTTAACACTATATACCAGTTCAAAAAGTATCTTAAAACTCCAAACAGACATTTATTTCTCAGATTATTCATCACAGCAGTAAATATGACAGTCCCAAATTGGAAACTCTATAAAAACCTATCAAGTAATGCTTGGTTAAAATTATATGTCCATATGATGTAATGCTAAACAACCATTAAAATGACATTAAAAAAGATATTTAAAGACATGAAAAAAAATCTTCACAGTGTGATGTAGGTAGGAAACTTGACGGATTAAAAGATATCTAACCTACATATAAAAAGTATATATATATATATATAATAATTAAGAATGTGATAATATTTCAATGTGTTACGTGGGTTAACTCATTTAATTCCCATAAAGTAATCTACAGAACAAATACTTTACCTTCTGTGTTATATAGTGAGTTCTGTAGCTAAGAAAACAAGGGTTATACAATTAGTCATAAGTTTATGTATTAAAAAAATGAAAAGACATACCCATGATCATAATGAATACTCGAGGTGATGATAGTAGTGGTAGTCATCATTATGTGTGTGTGAGCAAGAGAGTTCATATACATATATATGTGTGTGTGTGTGTGTGTGTGTGTATGATATAATTAGAGTTTGATCACTTTTTACAACATCAGATTTTCTTCAAAATAATATATATTGCTTTGCTATTCATAGCTGTTAGATTATAAAGCTCTTAAATAGAAAGCATGTAGATGAAATAAGGTGGAAATTGACAGTACAAGAAACAGCCTCTGTTTTTGGTAAAGATTACAGTAAGGTTTTAGTACTTACTGTATTGTTTAGTAAGTAAGTTTAGTATAGTAAGTTGAATGATAATGGTTGTGTTACCATTACAGATTTTTGGTTCAAGATGGTCTACCTAATTCTACACCTTTTCCCCATTATCCATTCTGGAGACTCTTTAGATTAATCTTTATTGTAGCCATTAAATTAAAAGATGCTTACTCCTTGGAAGGAAAATTTTGACCAACCTAGATAGCATATTAAAAAGCAGAGACATTACTTTGCCAACAAAGGTCCGTCTAGTCAAGGCTATGGTTTTTCAGTAGTCATGTATGGATGTGAGAGTTGGACTATAAAGAAAGCTGAGCACCAAAGAATTGATGCTTTTGAACTGTGGTGTTGGAGAAGACTCTTGAGAGTCCCTTGGACTGCAAGGAGATCTAACCAGTCCATCCTAAAGGAGATCAGTTCTGGGTGTTCATTGGAAGGACTGATGTTGAAGCTGCAACTCCAATACTTTGGCCACCTGATGCAAAGAGCTGACTCATTTGAAAAGACCCTGATGCTGGGAAAGATTGAGGGCAGAAGGAGAAGGGAACAACAGAGGATGAGATGGTTGGATGGCATCACCGACTCGATGGACATGGGTTTGGGTGAACTCCGGGAGTTGTGATGGACAGGGAGGCCTGGTGTGCTGCAGTTCATGGGGTCACAAAGAGTCAGACATGACTGAGCGACTGAACTGAACTGAACTGAACTATGACAGAACTTCCCTGGTGGGCCATTGGTTAAGCATCCTCCTGCCAATGCAGGGTACACAGATTTGATCCCTGGGTCTGGGAAGATCCCTCTCACCAGGGAGCAACTAAGTCTGTGCTCCTAGAGCCCATGCTCAGTAACAAGAGAAGTCACTACAATGAGAAGCCCACACATTGCAACAAAGAATAGACCCATTATCTGCAAGTAGAGAAAGCCCACACATAACAACAAAGACCTTGCACAGTCACAAATAAATAAATGTTATAAGTCTTTATGCATATTACTCCAGAATTTATAATGCTCCTTTTTTTTTTTAACTTCCACTTGATTTGGGGATCTATCATAATTTGATTTGCATGTTCCAATCCTTTTTTATAGTTCTCCCTAAATCATGTACTCTTGGTTATGTCTCACATTCCCTCACTATTCACTAGTAATATGTATGCTCACTTATTCTCTTGCAACTGCAAACACAGGTCATCTTTAAAAAAGGTTCTTCCTCTGTCACTGCTCAGTCCATATGCTCGGTGTGTTGGGAAGTCCCAGCAAGCAACCTCCAATCAATCACAGATGATAGCTGATAACAACCCTGTGCTTCAACTCCTAGATAAAGAGTCTGTCTACACAGATCAAATCTGTGTACCCTCTTTGTGACCCCATGGACTGCAGCACACCAGGCTTCCCTGTCCATCACCAACTCCCAGAGCTTGCTTGAACTCACACCCATTGAGTTGGTGATGTCTTCCTACCATCCTCTGTTGTCCCCTCTTCCTCTTGCCTTAATCTTTCCCAGCATCAGGGTCTTTTCTAATGAGTCAGAGCTCTTCTAAAGAGCTCTACTTGCTAACATAAATATCATGCAAATAATGCACCCTTATGATTTTGTTCTTCTGTCTCACTTCTTAATTCCCCATAGGTTCCTACTGCAACCTTCTCCTGGGGCAAGGTTAGGATTTGACCAATGGAAGCACTGGGTTTCCTTGGTGGATCAGCGGTAAAAAATCTACCTGCATTGCAGGTAGAAGGCTCAGGAGAAGTGATTTAAATCCCTGGGTTGGAAAGATTTCCTGGAGGAGGAAATGGCAACCCACTCCAGCATTCTTGTCTGGGAAATCTCATGGACAGAGGAGCCCAACAGGCTGCAGGCATGGGGTCACAAATATTCAGAAAAAACTGAGTATACATGCATGAAACCTCCTTTTAACAAACTGTTTGCATTTGAATACCGGTCTCACAGTTTGTTTTGGAGAGAACTTAATCCTACACAACCCCTCTTCCAGGCATGGTCTTTATCTTCTCTACTATATTGGACACATCTTATGATTTTCCTCTGATTGACTTTCTTCCATAATCACCAGGGCCCCAGGAGACTATTAGTCCATCTGAATCTGATTCAGTCTGGCACCATGGTACCCACTCCTTCAACTACTTCTTTGAAACAAAGCTGGCTAGCCACACATCCTAAGTTTCTGGCCTCTTCCACCACTTCTGTAGTTGAGTGAAATGCCACATCATGAAGCTTGGCATCTGGCATCCCAAGCCACTGCTGAAGGAGACAGTTAAGGCATCCTAAATTTCTTTAGGATTCCTAAACTTCTTTCTAGAGAACTTAGACAAATGAGAAATAGGAGATAGGGAAGATTGAGATAGATTAATGTGTTGAGATCAGTTATAAAATAATCAAAATAACTTCACAAAGGCATGGGGATGCTATTTCTTTTTTTTTTTTCAGTTTTATTTATTTATTTTACTTTGTATTGGTTTTGCCATATATCAACACAAATCCACCATAGGTGTACATGTGTTCCCCATCCTGAACACCCCTCCCACCTTTATCCCCATCCCATCCCTCTGGGTCATCCCAGTGTACCAGCCCCAAGTACTCTATATCATGCATTGAACCTGGACTGGCGATTCATTTCACATGTGATAATTTACATGTTTCAATGCCATTCTCCTATATCATCCCGCCCTCGCCCTCTCTGACAGAGTCTAAAAGACTGTGCTATACATCTCTGTCTCTTTTGCTGTCTCACATATAAGGTTATCATTACCATCATTCTAAATTCCATATATATGCATTATTATACTGTATTGGTATTTTCCTTTCTGGCTTACTTCACTCTGTATAATAGGCTCCAGTTTCATCCACCTCATTAGAACTGATTCAAATGTATTCTTTTTAATGGCTGAGTAATATTCCATTGTGTATATGTACCACAGATTTCTTATCCATTCATCTGCTGATAGACATCTAGGTTGCTTCCATGCCCTGGCTATTATAAACAGTGCCGCAATGAACATTGGGGTACACGTGTCTCTTTCAATTCTGATTTCCTCGGTGTGTATGCCCAGCAGTGGGATTGCTGGGTCATATGGCAGTTCTATTTCCAGTTTTTTAAGGAATCTCCACACTGTTCTCCATAGTGGCTGTACTAGTTTACATTCCCACCAACAGTGTAAGAGGGTTCCCTTTTCTCCACACCCTCTCCAGCATTTATTGCTTGTAGACTTCTGGATTGCAGCCATTCTGACTGGTGTGAAGTGGTACCTCATTGTGGTCTTGATTTGCATTTGCCTGATAAAGAGTGATGTTAAGCATCTTTTCATGTGTTTTTAGCTATCTGATGGATTCTTTGGAGAAAAGTCTGTTTAGTTATTTGGTCCACGTTTGATTGGGTCGTTTATTTTTCTGGAATTGAGCTGTAAGAGCTGCTTATATATTTTGATATTAATTCTTTGTCCATTGCTTCGTTTGCTATTATTTTCTCCCATTCTGAAGGCTGCCTTTTCACCTTGCTTATGGTTTCCTTTGTTGCGCAGAAAATTTTAAGTTTAATTAGGTTCCATTTGTTTATTTTTGCTTTTATTTCCAATATTTGGGGAGGTGGGTCATAGAGGATCCTGTTGTGGTTTATGCTGGAGAGTGTTTTTCCTATGTTTTCCTCTAGGAGTTTTATAGTTTCTGGTCTTACGTTTAGATCTTTAAACCATTTTGAGTTTATTATTGTGTATGGTGTGAGATTTAGGTCATACCTGAATGGTCTAGCAGTTTTCCCTACTTTCCTCAATTTAAGTCTGAATTTGGTAATAAGGAGTTCATGATTGGAGCCACAATCAGCTCCTGGTCTTGTCTTTGTTGACTGTATACAGCTTCTCCATCTTCGGCTGCAAAGAATATAATCAATCTGATTTCAGTGTTGACTATCTGGTGATGTCCATGTGTAGAGTCTTCTCTTGTGTTGTTGGAAGAGGGTGTTTGCTATGCTCAGTGCATTTTCTTGGCAAAACTCTATTAGCCTTTGCCCTGTTTCATTCCGTATTCGAAGGCCAAATTTGCCTGTTACTCCAGGTGTTTCTTGACTTCCTACTTTTGCATCCCAGTCCCCTATAATGAAAAGGACATCTTTTTTGGGTATTAGTTCTAAAAGGTCTTGTAGGTCTTCATAGAACCGTTCAACTTCAGCTTCTTCAGCGTTACTGGTTGGGCATAGACTTGGATAATTGTGATATTGAATGGTTTGCCTTGGAGACGAACAGAGATCATTCTGTCGTTTTTGAGATTGCATCCAAGTACTGCATTTCGGACTCTTTTGTTGACCATGATGGCTACTCCATTTCTTCTGAGGGATTCCTGCCTGCGTTAGTAGATATAATGGTCATCTGAGTTGAACTCACCCATTCCAGTCCATTTTAGTTCGCTGATTCCTAGAATGTCAATGTTCAGTATTGCCATCTCTTGTTTGACCACTTCCAATTTGCCTTGATTCATGGACCTGACATTCCAGGTTCCTATGCAAAAATTGCTCTTTACAGCATCAGACCTTGCTTCTATCACCAGTCACATCCACAGCTGGGTTTTGTTTTTGCTTTGGCTCCATCCCTTCATTCTTTCTGGAGTTATTTCTCCACTGATCTCCAGTAGCATACTGGGCACCTACTGACCTGGGGAGTTCCTCTTTCAGTATCCTATTATTTTGCCTTTTCATACTGTTCATGGGGTTCTCAAGGCAAGAATACTGAAGTGGTTTGCCATTCCCTTCTCCAGCGGACCACATTCTGACAGACCTTACAAAGAGCTGTGAAAAGAAGAGAAGCAAAAAGCAAAGGAGATAAGGAAAGATATAAGCATCTGAATGCAGAGTTCCAAAGAATAGCAAGAAGAGATTAGAAAGCCTTCTTCAGTGATCAATGCAAAGAAATAGAGGAAAAGAACAGAATGGGAAAGACTAGAGATCTCTTCAAGAAAATTAGAGATACCAAGGGAACATTTCATGCACAGATGGGCTCGATAAAGGACAGAAATGGTACGGATCTAACAGAAGAAGAAGATATTAAGAAGAGATGGCAAGAATACACAGAAGAACTGTACAAAAAAGATCTTCATGACCTGGAAAATCACGATGGTGTGATCACTCATCTAGAGCCAGACATCCTGGATCGTGAAGTCAAATGGGCCTTAGAAAGCATCACTATGAACAAAGCCAGTGAAAGTGATGGAATTCCAGTGGAGCTATTTCAAATCCTGAAAGATGATGCTGTGAAAGCGCTGCACTCAATATGCCAGCAAATTTGGAATACTCAGCAGTGGCCACAGGACTGGAAAAGGTCAGTTTTCATTCCAATCTCAAAGAAAGGCAATGCCAAAGAATGCCCCCACTACCGTACAATTGCACTCATCTCACATGCTAGTAAAGTAATACTCAAAATTCTCCAAGCCAGGCTTCAGCAATACGTGTACTATGAACTTCTTGATGTTCAAGCTGCTTTTAGAAAAGGCAGAGGAACCAGAGATCAAATTGCCAACATCTGCTGGATCATGGGAAAAAAACAAGAAAGTTCCAGAAAAACACCGATTTCTGCTTTATTGACTATGTCAAAGCCTTTGACTGTGTGGATCACAAAAAAACTTCAAGAGATGGGAATACCAGACCACCTGACCTGCCTCTTGAGAAATCTGTATGCAGGTCAGGAAGTAACAGTTAGAACTGGACATGGAACAACAGACTGGTTCCAAATAGGAAAAGGAGTAAGTCAAGGCTGTATATTGTCACCCTGCTTATTTAACTTTTATGCAGAGCACATCATGAGAAACGCTGGACTGGAAGAAACACAAGCTGGAATCAAGATTGCTGAAAGAAACATCAATAACCTCAGATATGCAGATGACACCACCCTTATGGCAGAAAGTGAAGAAGAACTAAAAAGCCTCTTGATGAAAGTGAAAGAGGAGAGTGAAAAGTTGGCTTAAAGCTCAACATTCAGAAAATGAAGATCATGGCATCCGGTCCCATCACTTCATGGGAATTAGATGGGGAAACAGTGGAAACAGTGTCAAACTTTATTTTGGGGGGGCTCCAAAATCATTGCAGATGGTGACTGCAGTCATGAAATTAAAAGACGCTTACTCCTTGGAAGAAAAGTTATGACCCACCTAGATAGCATATTTAAAAGCAGAGACATCCCAAGATGTCTAGGTCGACTAAGGTCAGTCTAGTCAAGGCTATGGTTTTTCCTGTGGTCATGTATGGATGTGAGAGTTGGACTGTGAAGAAAGCTGAGCGCTGAAGAATTGATGCTTTTGAACTGTGGTGTTGTAGAAGACTCCTGAGAGTCCCTTGGACTGCTAGGAGATCCAACCAGTCCATTCTGAGGGAGATCAGCCCTGGGATTTCTTTGGAAGGAATGATGCTAAAGCTGAAGCTCCAGTACTTTGGCCACCTCATGCGAAGAGTTGACTCATTGGAAAAGACTCTGATGCTGGGAGGGATTGGGGGCAGGAGGAGAAGGGGATGACCGAGGATGAGATGGCTGGACGGGATCACAGACTCAATGGATGTGAGTCTGAGTGAACCCTGGGAGTTAGTGATGGACAGGGAGGCCTGGCGTGCTGGGGTTCATGGGGTTGCAAAGAGTCGGACACGACTGAGTGACTGAACTGAACTGAATGGTGTTAGAAAGTGTTCTAGTTTCATTCTTTTACAAGTGGTTGAACAGTTTTTCCAGCACCACTTGTTAAAGAGTTTGTCATTTCTCCATGTATATTCTTGCCTCCTTTGTCAAAGATAAGGTGTCCATACGTGTGTGGATTTATCTCTGTGCTTTCTATTTTGTTCCATTGATCTATATTTCTGTCTTTGTGCCAGTACCATACTGTCTGGTTGACTGTGGCTTTGTAGTGAACCTAAGTCAGGCAGGTTGATTCCTCCAGTTCCATTCTTCTTTCTCAAGTTTGCTTTGGCTATTTGAGTTTTTTTGTATTTCCATACAAATTGTGAAATTATTTGTTCTAGTTCTGTGAAAAATATCATTGGTAGCTTGATAGGGATTGCATTGAATCTATAGATTGCTTCAGGTAGTATCTCATTTTCACTATATCAATTCTTCTGACCCATGAACACAGTAAATTTCTCCATCTATTTGTGTCCTCTTTGATTTCTTTCACCAGTGTTTTATAGTTTTCTATATATAGGTCTTTTGTTTCTTTATGTAATAATATTCCTAAGTATTTTATTCTTTTCCTTGCAATGGTGAATGGAATTGTTTCCTTAATTTATCTTTCTGTTTTCTCATTGTTAGTGTGTAGGAATGCAAGGGATTTCTATGTGTTGGTTTTCTATCCTACAACTTTACTATATTCATTGATGAGCTCTAGTAATTTTCTGGTGGAGTCTTTAGGGTATTCTATGTAGAGGATCATGTCATCTGCAAACAGTGAGAGTTTTACTTCTTTCCCAATCTGGATTCTTTTTATTTCTTTTTTGCTCTGATTGCTGTGGCCAAAACTTCCAGAACTATGTTGAATAGTAGTGGTGAGAGTGGGCACCCTTGTCTGGTTCCTGACTTTAGGGGAAATGCTTTCAGTTTTTCACCATTGAGGATAATGTTTGCTGTGGGTTTGTCATATATAACTTTTATCATGTTGAGGTATGTTCCTTCTATTCCTTCTTTCTGGAGGTTTTTTTTTTTTTATCATAAATGGATGTTTAATTTTGTCAAAGGCTTTCTCTGCATCTACTGAGATAATCATATTGTTTTTATATTTCAATTTGTTAATGTGGTGTATTCCATTGATTGATTTGTGGATATTGAAGAATCCTTTCATCCTTGGGAAAAAGCCCACTTGGTCATGATGTATGATCTTTTAAATATGTTGTTGGATTCTGTTTGCTAGAATTTTGTTAAGGATTTTTGCATCTATGTTCATCAGTGATATTAGCCTGTAGTTTTCTTTTTTTATGGCATCTTTGTCAGATTTTGGTATTAGGGTGACGGTGGCCTCATAGAAGAAGTTTGGAAGTTTACCTTCCTCTGCAATTTTCTGGAACAATTTGAGTAGGATAGGTGTTGATGCCTCTCTAAATTTTTGGTAGAATTTTCAGCTGTGAAGCCGCTGGACCTGGGCTTTTGTTTGTTGGAAGATTTCTGATTACAGTTTCAATTTCTGTGCTTGCAATGAGTCTGTTAAGATTTTCTATTTCTTCCTGGTTCGGTTTTGGAAAGTTGTACTTTTCAAAGAATTTCTCCATTTCTTCCAAGTTGTCTATTTGCATATAGCTGTTGATAGTAGTCTCTTACGATCCTTTGTATTTCTGTGTTGTCTGTTGTGATATCTCCATTTTCATTTCTAATTTTATTGATTTGATTTTTCTCCCTTTGTTTTTTGATGAGTCTGGCTAATGGTTTGTCAATTTTATTTATCTTCTCAAAGAACTAGCTTTGGGCTTTGTTGATTTTTGCTATGGTCTCTTGTTTCTTTTGCATTTATTTCTGCCCTAATTTTTTGATTTCTTTCCTTCTACTAACCCTGGGATTCTTGATTTCTTCCTTTTCTAGTTGCTTTAGGTGTAGAGTTAGGTTATTTATTTGACTTTTTTCCTTGTTTCTTGAGGTATGCCTGTATTGCTATGAACCTTCCCCTTAGCACTGCTTTTATAGTGTCCCATAGGTTTTGGGTTGTTGTGTTTTCATTTTCATTCATTTCTATGCATATTTTAATTTCTTTTTTGATTTATTCTGTGATTTGTTGGTTATTCAGCAGCGTGTTGTTCAGCCTCCATATGTTGGGATTTTAAATAGTTTTTCTCCTGTCATTGACATCTAATCTTACTGCATTGTGGTCAGAAAAGATGCTTGGAATGATTTTCAATTTTTTTGAATTTACCAAATCTATGGGCTAGATTTATGGCCCAGGATGTGATCTACCCTGGAGAAGGTTCCGTGTGTACTTGAGAAAAAGGTGAAATTCATTGTTTTGAGGTGAAATGTCCTATAGATATCAATTAGGTCTAACTGGTTTATTGTAGCATTTAAAGTTTGTGTTTCCTTGTTAATTTTTTATTTAGTTGATCTATCCATAGGTGTGAGTGGGGTATTAAAGTCTCCCACTATTACTGTGTTATTGTTAATTCTCCCTTTCATACTTGTTTGCATTTGCCTTACATATTATGGTTATCCTATGTTGGATGCATCTTTATTTATAAATGTTGTATCTTCTTCTTGGATTGATCCTTTGATCATTATGTAAGTGTCCATCTTTGTCTCTTTCCACAGCCTTTGTTTTAAAGTCTATTTTATCTGATATGAGTATTATTACTCCTGCTTTCTTTTGGTCTCTATTTGCATGGAATATCTTCTTCCAGCCCTTCACTTTCAGTCTGTATGTGTCCCTTGTTTTGAGGTGGGTCTCTTATAGACAACACATATAGAGATCTTGTTTTTGTATCCATTCACCCAGTCTTTGTCTTTTGGTTGGGGCATTCAACCCAATGTAAACGGGTTGAATGCCAATTATTGATAAGTATGACCCATTGCCATTTACTTTATTGTTTTGGGTTCGAGTTTATACACGTTTTCTGTGTTTCCTATCTAAAGATATTTTTAGCATTTGTTGGAGAGCTGGTTTGGTGGTGCTGAATTCTCTCAGCTTTTGCTTGTCTGTAAAGCTTTTGATTTCTCCTTCATATTTGAATGAGATCCTTGCTGGCTACAGTAATCTGGGCTGTAGGTTATTTTCTTCCATAATTTTAAGTATGTACTGCCATTCCCTTCTAGCCTGAAGAGTTTCTACTGAAAGGTCAGCTGTTATCCTTATGGGAATTGCCTTGTGTGTTATTTGTTGTTTTTCCCTTGCTGCTTTTAATATTTGTTCTTTGTGTTTGATCTTTGTTAATTGGATTAATATGTGTCTGGAGAAGGCGATGGCACCCCACTCCAGTACTCTTGCCTGGAAAATCCCATGGATGGAGGAGCCTGGTAGGCTGCAGTCCATGGGGTCATGAAGAGTCAAACACGACTGAGCGACTTCACTTTACTTTGGGGTGTTTCATCTTGGATTTATCTTGTTTGGGACTCTCTGGGTTTCTTGAACTTGGGTGAATATTTCCTTCCCCATTTTAGGGAACTTTTCAACTATTATCTCCTCAAGTATTTTCTCATGGTCTTTCTTTTTGTCTTCTTCCTCTGGGACTCCTAAGATTCAAATGTTGGGGCATTTAACATTGCCTGAGAGGTCTCTGAGGTTGTCTTCATTTCTTTTAATTCTTTTTTACTTTTTTCCTCTCTGTTTCATTTATTTCTACCATTCTATCTTCTACTTCACTTATCCTATCTTCTGCCTCCGTTATTCTACTTTTGGTTCCCTCCAGAGTGTTTTTTATCTCATTTATTGCATTATTCGTTATATATTGACTCTTTTTTATTTCTTCTAGGTCCTTGTTAAACCTTTCTTGCATTTTCTGGATCCTTGTCTCCAGGCTATTTATCTGTAACTCCAGTTTGTTTTCAAGGTTTTGGATCATTTTCACTATCATTATTCAGAATTCTTTACAGGTGGATTTGATCCCATTGCCATTTACTTTATTGTTTTGGGTTCGAGTTTATACACGTTTTCTGTGTTTCCTATCTAAAGATATTTTTAGCATTTGTTGGAGAGCTGGTTTGGTGGTGCTGAATTCTCTCAGCTTTTGCTTGTCTGTAAAGCTTTTGATTTCTCCTTCATATTTGAATGAGATCCTTGCTGGCTACAGTAATCTGGGCTGTAGGTTATTTTCTTCCATAATTTTAAGTATGTACTGCCATTCCCTTCTAGCCTGAAGAGTTTCTACTGAAAGGTCAGCTGTTATCCTTATGGGAATTGCCTTGTGTGTTATTTGTTGTTTTTCCCTTGCTGCTTTTAATATTTGTTCTTTGTGTTTGATCTTTGTTAATTGGATTAATATGTGTCTGGAGAAGGCGATGGCACCCCACTCCAGTACTCTTGCCTGGAAAATCCCATGGATGGAGGAGCCTGGTAGGCTGCAGTCCATGGGGTCATGAAGAGTCAAACACGACTGAGCGACTTCACTTTACTTTGGGGTGTTTCATCTTGGATTTATCTTGTTTGGGACTCTCTGGGTTTCTTGAACTTGGGTGAATATTTCCTTCCCCATTTTAGGGAACTTTTCAACTATTATCTCCTCAAGTATTTTCTCATGGTCTTTCTTTTTGTCTTCTTCCTCTGGGACTCCTAAGATTCAAATGTTGGGGCATTTAACATTGCCTGAGAGGTCTCTGAGGTTGTCTTCATTTCTTTTAATTCTTTTTTACTTTTTTCCTCTCTGTTTCATTTATTTCTACCATTCTATCTTCTACTTCACTTATCCTATCTTCTGCCTCCGTTATTCTACTTTTGGTTCCCTCCAGAGTGTTTTTTATCTCATTTATTGCATTATTCGTTATATATTGACTCTTTTTTATTTCTTCTAGGTCCTTGTTAAACCTTTCTTGCATTTTCTGGATCCTTGTCTCCAGGCTATTTATCTGTAACTCCAGTTTGTTTTCAAGGTTTTGGATCATTTTCACTATCATTATTCAGAATTCTTTATCAGGTGGATTCCCTATCTCTTCCTCTTTTGTTTGGTTTGGTGGGCATTTATCCTGTTCCTTTATCTGCTGGGTATTTCTCTGTCTTTTCATCTTGTTTATTGTTGTGTTTGGGGTGGCCTTTCTATATTCTGGCAGTTTGTGGTACCTCTTTATTGTGGAGGTTCCTCACTGTGGGTGGGGTTGGATGGGTGGCTTGTCAAGGTTTCCTGGTTAGGGAAGCTTGTTTTGGTGTTCTGGTGGGTGGAGCTGGATTTCTTCTCTCTGGAATGCAATGAAGTGTCCAGTAATGAGTTTTGAGATGTCAGTGGGTTTGGTGTGACTTTGGGCAGCCTGTATATTGAAGCTCAGGGCTATGTTCCTGGGTTGCTGGAGAATTTGCGTGGTATGTCTTGTTCTGGAACTTGTTGGCCCTTGGGTGGTACTTGGTTTCCGTGTAGATATGGAGGCATTTGATGAGCTCCTATATATTAATGGCAATGGCATTTGCACCCCACTCCAATACCCTTGCCTGGAAAATCCCATGGATGGAGGAGCTTGGAAGGCTGCAATTCATGGGGTCGCTGAGGGTTGGACATAACTGAGCTACTTCACTTTCACTTTTCACTTTCATGCATTGGAGAAGGAAATGGCAACCCACTCCAGTGTTCTTGCCGGAGAATCCCAGGGATGGGGGAGCCTGGTGGGCTGCCACCTATGGGGTTGCACAGAGTTGGACACGACTGAAGTGACTTAGCATGACTTAGCATGCATAGATTAATATTCCCTGGATTCGGGAGTTTTCAGATGTTCTCAGGATTTGGACTTAAGCCTCCTGCCTCTGGTTTTCAGTCTTATTCTTACAGTAGCCTCAAGACTTCTCCATCTCCTTTTGAAGACAATGAGCTGCCTTTCTGGGTGCCTGATGTACTCTGCCAGCATTCAGAAGTTGTTTTGTGGAATTTGCTTGGTGTTCAAATGTTCTTTTGATGAATTTGTGGGGGAGAAAATGGTCTCCCTGTTCTATTCCTCCACCATCTTAGGACCGCCTCCAGGGATGCTATTTCTAAGAGACTTCTCTTGAGTTACTTATGAATCAAACAAAAGAAAATGATTCTTGGCATCTATTATATGTCTGCCATAACTTAAAGAGTTGAGTGGATTATAAAAGAATCATGGATTAAATGTTGGGAATGTATTGTAACTGACACAGCCCTAACCTAAGAAATACACTGTCGAAGAGAGTACTTTCTCCTTTTGTTCTACTTTTCTATTGTTGTAAAGAGGATTAACATTCCTATTGTAAAGAAAACTAAATATGAAAATAAGTAAGGAACAATATAAACTGGCCATGGATAACTTTTGCTAGTGCTTGGGTATGTATTATATACTTCCAGTAATTTTTCACTATATGTGCATATAATGATGTATCTATATAACCCATATCTGCCTTTTTATCCTACTTATTATTTTCTAATGTGATTAAATAATCCTTGAAAACAGGCTCTTCAGTGTCTCCATAGTATTCTTCTAGTCCTCTATTTTATTCCTGCTATTGGAATATGTATTAATTTGTTAAACTAATCAGATATTTTTGGACATGAGGATTGTTCCAAATTATTCATTAACACAAAAAGCACTGTGATATATACCACTGTAAAATACATAGATTTACAAGCTATGATTCATTTTTCAGAAAGTCATTCTTTTTTATGAGGGTTGACAATGACAGTAATTTTTAATATTGAAATACAAAAGCAATATACCATAATAATGATATCAAGAAAACAGCAATCATTCTAACAGAACTAATATTAATTTTGCATATTCTCTTCTAGATTTTCTGCTTTTATCATGGCTATGCCTATGAGGAAACTATTTTTAACATGGATTTTTCACTTAATATTTTCTCTTATATAATCCCAATGTTTCAAGAGGTACTTGATTTTAATATTCTTAATACATGCATCATATTCATCCAAGAATATAGGCTATGGCTGGCAACGATTACTCCATTATAACATATTCAGCTTTTTTTCTAATATCCTGTTATTTTAAATAACCACAAGAAAGGTAAATATCAATATCAAAATATATGTTGATAGGTTGTTGTTGTTTAGTAGCTAAGTCATATCTGACTCTTTTGCGACCCCAGACACTGTAGTTGACCAGGCTCCTCTGTCCATTGGACTTCCCAGGCAAAAATGCTGGAGTGGGTTTGGGTTGCCATTTCTTTCTCCATGGGATCTTTCTGACCCATGATTGATCCTGTGTCTGCTGTACTGCAGGCATATTCTTTACCACAGAGCCACTATGGAAGCCTTTATCTATAGTTCAGTTCAGTTCAGTCACTCAATCATGTCTGACTCTTTGTGACTCCATGAATCATAGAACGCCAGGCCTCCCTGTCCATCACTAACTCCCAGAGTTCACTCAGACTCACGTCCATCGAGTCAGTGATGCCATCGAGCCAACTCATCCCCTGTCATCCCCTTCTCCTCCTTCCCCAAATCCCTGCCAGCATCAGGGTCTTTTCCAATGAGTCAACTCTTCACATGAGGTGGCCAAAGTACTGGGGAGTTTCAGCTTTAGCATCATTCCTTCCAAAGAAATCCCAGGGTTGATCTCCTTCAGAATGGACTGGTTGGATCTCCTTGCAGTCCAAGGGACTCTCAAGAGTCTTCTCCAACACCACAGTTCAAAAGCATCAATTCTTCGGTCTCTGCCTTCTTCACAGTCCAACTCTCACATCCATACATGACCACAGGAAAAACCATAGCCTTGACTAGACGGACCTTAGTCGGCAAAGTAATGTCTCTGCTTTTGAATATACTATCTAGATTGGTCATAACTTTTCTTCCAAGGAGTAAGTGCCTTTTAATTTCATGGCTGCAGTCACCATCTGCAGTGATTTTTGAGCCCCGAAAAAAACAAAGTCTGACCCTGTTTCTACTGTTTCCCCATCTATTTCCCATGAAGTGATGGGACCAGATGCCATGATCTAGTGTTAAGTAAAATTAAGACTTTACTAAAACATCCTTTTAGACTACAAGTACATTAAATTTAATAGTTTTCAAGAAGATTAGTAACTTAATTTTAGTTTTCCCAGGATATTTAAGTCTGCAAAATCTAGTAGTACATATAGATGGCGATCTGAAAATTTTCTCCAAATTTTAAGACAGAGAATTAAAATATTTAAATTAGAATTCATCCAGTAGAAGTTACTTTGCTGGAATTCTTCCAAGGATTTTTAGTGAGTAGGCATTTCAGTTGCAAATTTCACAGAAGGTATGAATTCCTTGACACTGATCAGTAACCTTTGTGTGTGTATATGTATGTACATGCATGTACACAATTAAGATGAAATGAAACAAATGAGGGGTAAAGAATAACTGTCTTCCCTCTTTAGAAAATCCTAGGGAGGGAGAATTGTTCAGCTCCTCTGTCAGTTAACAGACCTTAGATGTGCTGGCTGAAGTGTAGGGTAGACAGAAGACTAATCTGAGAAGAACCAAATTTCTCTTCCTGAGAATGAAACAGTGAAAGATTAGAGAACCAAGAAAATAATGGAAGAGGAGCAAAGAGGGGAAAAAAATAACAGAATCAAGAGGATTATTATAAGGTGTTTTTGTGTTCAGTACAGCCCCATATGTTTTACTTTCAAGAGAATTTATCATAGATATCTATATTGATCTCTAGATGTAGTCAGATTCATATTTAATGTTGTCAGTATCCTGAATTGTAGATTTCAAGCAGGAATAAACTATCCATTTTAATTCAGGTTAAAGGATACCTCTTCACAAATTCTAATAAAGGCTTATGGACCACCTCATCAAATATGCAATTAGGAACTTCCCTGGTGGCTCAGTGGTTGAGAATACACTTTGTGATACAGGGGACAGGATCCCACGTGTCACAGAGCAGGGCCCACATGTCCCAACCACTGAGCCCACGTGCCACAGCTGGAGTCTGTGCACCACAAGGAAGATCCTATGGGCCACACCTAGGACCTGATGCAACCAAATAAACAAATATTTCTAAACATGCAAATAATTTAGTCTACCATTCATATTTATCAGACAAAGATGCTAAAATCCAAAGATTTATTTATGGGCACATGATGTTTTCATGTTCTGTGACCCAAATCCACATTTGGCATTATTCCTGGTCCAGTTCCACTAAAAACATATTATCAATGCTCCATTGCAGATAACCAATATAGTAGTCTTGGTTTGCCAATGACAGGAATGGAAATCAGTAAAGAAACATAAGAGAATAATAGTGCTTTAGTCAGATTGGCTTTGTTAAAGTTAAGCTAGTCAGCTGTCGCTCTCATAGTGATTAATCAAGCCCTTTATCCTAATAGTATCTTATGAACCACACCCCACCACTCTTTATATAAATACGTCAATACTCTGTATTAATGTATCCTTAATATATCCTCAAAAGTAAACAAATGGATATTTTAAAAGAACACTCAAATACAAATATTAGATGCATGAATTTTAAGTCAGCCCCTGTTTCTGTGATTGTTCTTATGCTTGTTAATATCCAGAGAAGTTCCAGAGATCAAAGAATTTCAAAGCTGTGGGAGCCATGCTCCTAGAGCATGTTAGGAAACTGACCATAACCCTCTGAAGAAAAGTATTATAGAAAAACAATTTTCAGATATATATGTTAATAGAGATCAAACTTATAGAAGTGACTTTCTGCATCCTTATTGATATTTTTGCATTTTATTTAAGAATAAATGGTGAATGGAATAATAAATTTATGGTGAATAAATTCTGGAAAAATCAAACAAAACACACATCTCTGAAACATATTCTGCAGTACAAACAGCAACTATACACTGATAGATTACACAAGAAGTTATATAATCTGGGACTTCACGGACGGTCAGGTGGTTACAGATCCACTTTCCAGTGCAGGGGACAGTGGTCCCATCCCTGGTCTGAGAACTAAGATCCCACATGCCCTGGGGCAACTAAACCCACATGCCACAACAAAAAGGATCACATGTGACACAGCAAAGATCCTGCATGCTGCAACTAAGACCAGAGGTAGCCAAATAAATATTAATAAAGAAGAAGTTATATAATCTTAAATGGCTACAAGGGTTAATTATCCATTCAGTATAAAGTGCTTACTATGTACAATGTTAGACCCACAGGATACAGAATATGAGGTATTGCTACAGTGCTTAAGAGCTCAAAGGAAATACACATTAATAAATATTGTGAAGAAGTAAAGTGAAAGTCATTCAGTCGTGTCTGACTTTTTGTGACCCTGTGGACTTTAGCCCACCAGGCTTCTCTGTCCATGAAATTTTCCAGGCAAGAATACTGAGGTGGGTTACCATGCCCTTCTCTTGGGGATCTTCCCAATGCAGGGCTTGAACCCAGGTGTCCTGCATTGCAGGCAGATTCTTTACTGTCTGAGCCACCAGGGAAGCCCAATAAATACTGTAATAACCATCAAATGCTGCAAATATATATGCCTGTTCCCATGATGGAGAAGGCAATGGCACCCCACTCCAGTACTCTTGCCTGGAAAATCCCATGGGCGAAGGAGCCTGCTAGGCTGCAGTCATGGGGTCGCTAAGAGTCGGACACGACTGAGCGACTTCACTTTTACTTCTCACTTTCATGCACTGGAGAAGGAAACGGCAACCCACTCCAGTGTTCTTGCCTGGAGAATCCCGGGGACGGGGAGCCTGGTGGGCTACCATCTATGGGGTCGCACAGAGTCGGACACGATTGAAGCGACTTAGCAGCAGCAGCAGCGTTCCCATGATGGTGCCAGGTGTGAGAGGAGAGAGGGGATATTCACCTACTTTGGTGGGTCACTAGAAGCTTTATAAGTAGAGGCGGCATTTGAGTTGGGTCTTAAAAACCATGTAAATTTTTTCCTTAAGATCCTTTAGAGAAAGGGAAAAGAGAAGAAATTTTTCAAACAAGGTCAATGTTTTCAGGGAAATACAAATAGTTTGATATTCCTAGTGTAAGACATATGTCTGGAGAAGGCAGCATGGACTGAAGCTTTAGAATAGATATGTAAGAGACAGTTGCTCAAGGCCTGGGATGCTATTTTGTGAGTCTGACTGTTAACTTGTTGAAGAGTTTCTAAGCAGGTGAATTCAGAATCAGATCTGTGTGCACTGCTAGAAACTCCCATCACATCTTCACTGTATCTGATTTCTTCATCATCTAAAAATGATATCACACTATTTATAAAGCTGTTTGACATAAACTGTGCTCCAACTGGTGTTGTAGGAAAGTATATAACACTTGTGGTAGAAGCTGGATAGCCTCTCCTCACTTTGCTAACTCAAGAGAGGGCAGCTCTGTGCACTCAGCCCATGTTCCCAACTGAAGAAGTTCCTGACTCAGTTTTCTCTGTAGCCAAGCCAAGACTCCAGATATAATACTCAACCAACGAGAACAGGAATCCAAGGATATGTCCTGCATCCTCCTATACTCAGAAAGACAATCCCAACATATACTCTATACATTTCTTGAGAGAGGCCCCAGTAGGATTGAGTTCCTAATGCTCAATGAATAATTTAGTTCAGTAATCAACCCTTTACTGTCTTTCTGTCCCTGTATCACTAACCTGCTTTCCTCAGCATGTTCCTGAATTTCCTCTGAATAAACTACTCATGTCCAAATTCAGTCTCTGCTGAAGGGAAATCCAAACAAGCAAACAAACACAAGCTCTCTGAAGAAGGAGAACTCATATGCTGTCTGGTATCCTGAGCAGTAGCTCCAAAAGAAACACAGTAAACATAAACACTTGTTTGGTGATTGAGTGGACACTGATGACAGGCTGCAGGTTAAGAACCAGGAATAAATCTTACTCATTTTCCAATCAAGAAGAAAACACATTATGTTCTACGAGAAATTATTTGTGCATGAGTGTCCATAAGGTTGATATTTCAGTGATCATTTGTACTCCTGCTTGAAAGCTAGGTCTTCACTGGTAGCTCAATCGGTAAAGAGTCCACCTGCAATGCAGGAGACCCAGGGTCAATCCCTGGGTTGGGAAGATTCCCTGGAGAAGGAAATGGCAACCCACTCCAGTATTCTTGCCTGGAGAATCCCATGGACAGAGGAGCCAGGTGGGCTACAGTCCATGGGGTCACAAAGAATCGGATACAACTGAGTGACTAATACTTTCACTTTTCACTTTTCAAAAGCTAGCATTCTGGGCTAGGAGAATCATTTGGTCTTCATGACATATTCAAATTCAACTACCTCTGTCGGCAAAATGTTGTTTTAAATTGTTCTTTAAAAGAACTGATGATAGGACCTACATTAATAATGAAAATGTCCCACTCTAGTTGGTTAAATTAGTAGGCATTCCCTAAAATTAATTGTAAGCTGATTTTTTCAATAATTGCATAGTGTATAATAAAGAGTCTGGGGCTATAGTATACTGCTATACATTGTACATGATACACTAGAGAAAAATATATGTTATCACAATTTCAAAATCCAGTATAATCTTACATAGATTTAAAATTCATCAAGAAAGACGGTGGTAATATTAACATTGGAAACACTGTTTCCTTGATCAGCAGTTTTTCAACTCTTTCATCTTTAATTAAAACTAACAATTGTAACTACAAAGAAGAAAAAAATAAATATTTCTAAGTTCCTTTAATGAGGCAATAATAACTAAAGGATCTGTACTGACAAACAAGGAGGAAAGCACCATTGCCTCTTTATAGGAATATGCCACTTATCCCTCTGTTTATTCTGGGAAAAAAAGTAATATCCTAATGATTTGTTCTCTTTGTATATTATGAGAAAAAGGATGATACCAAGGAGAAATGTTTCTTAAGACATAAGTATATCTTAGCTGAAAATGAAGATAAAGAGGACATGATA
Organism: Aepyceros melampus; assembly: GCA_006408695.1. NCBI lineage: Eukaryota > Metazoa > Chordata > Mammalia > Artiodactyla > Bovidae > Aepyceros > Aepyceros melampus. Next base: position 90,739 of record SJXQ01005333.1, read on the forward strand.
TAATGTGAATTTTCAAGATAAAATGTACAGTTACAGAATGACTGAAGTATCCAAAACCTGAGAAGTTAAGATTTGTGATAGAAAGGCCCTTCATTCATTTATGTTGTCATAGCAATAGAGTGTTCAGTCAGATATAGTGAAAATACATGTGGCATTAGCATACTGTGTTTCACAGCAGCTTGTGGTAATTATAAGTATCCATATACATATATGGATATAAATATTTGGGGGATTATATATCTATGCCTGTGTAACTATACTGTTTATTTGCTCTGAAACTTCTCCCAAACTCTAGGTAGAGTTCATCAGGATGGCTCTAGTACTCCCAAGTATCCTTTGTTGTTAGAGAAATATTACCCGTCATGTTGTTTTATGGTTGGTTGTTTATACATTCATTGTTCATCTTTATGTTGTGAGTTCTTCAAGAGCAGGGACTATGTCTATGTAAGCATAGAATAATCCAAGTCACCTGTTTTTGCAGTACATGTGTTTGCAGAACATTATTACTCTTACAAATGACTCAAGAAGACCATTTGGGTGACATAAACATAATTTAATACTCCACAAAGTGGGCAGTCTCTGTTCCCAAAAATCCAGAGAACTGCAGAATGGGGCAGAAGGCAGGGTGCTTTTATAGGATAGATGAATGGAAGGAGGAGACGACAGAAAATGAATAAGGAACAAGCAGGTAAATATAGAACCAGAGCTGGCTTGGCATTTGGGGATTGGCTGAGTGGATATACTTTGGTTCTGGCCAGGCAGACCATTTACAGGAATGCCAAAATTACCTAAGTTTTGGTTTGTTAATATGACACCAGGGGAGGAAGAAGCTCTATTTGGGCTCTTAAATTTATTTCAACGTTGTGATGATGATGATGGTGATAATGGTGATGATGATAAGTATGATGTTGATGCTTTTGATAGCAAATATATGATTATAATACCATCACCATTACCATCCCAACACTGCTATATCTTCTACTACTGCTGCTACTCAGCTTGTATTCAATAGTCTGAATTTGGGGCTGTTTTATAAAATGTTAATTTTTAAAAAATAATTTTGAATTTTAAATACCAGATTCTTACAAACAAAGTGAGCTGTTGATACTATGAGAGGCACATGGGGATGAGGTCTGACTGCAGGAATGTAGTTTAGACATCCCATTTCTTCTTCACTCTGAGGCTCAAATTCTCTGAGAGCAAACAACAAGTTACATTGCACTATTAACTTTTTTGTCTTTATTTTTGGGAAGTTTATTATTGTTAGTTCAAAACATATACCTGACTTATGTATGTTAAATTTGTATATAGGGAACTCTACAGTAAAACTGATAAAAAATAACAAAAAGCAGCATCAATGTAGCATGTGAAACAGGGGTACTTATTGATTTTTTTTGGTGTATGCTAACCTGATTTAAAATTTTATGCTAATCTCTTTTTGATTAAAGAGTCAAATGACGTTAATAATTTGTATCCTTCTAAAGAAGAATTATAGGGTCACATTTATTTCATTCATTCAAAGAGTTGTGGAAAGGACCTTCTATGTCCCAATCACCATTCCAGGAGCAAAATAATGAGTAAAATACAACAGAGTCTGCACTTTTAAAAGCTATAACCTGGTTGGAGAGAATAACAATTATAAACGTATGATGATAAGTGTCATAAGACAATATGAGACAGTGTTCTATTGCTTTATTTTCATAAAATTCAGTGGTCACAAACAGATCCCTGAGGGTAAACTCAACTCAAATGAGTTAAAAGAGCAAAAAAGAATGTTAAGAAATGCAAGGGAGAACCAGAATGATAAGCACTGAACTACAGCCTCAGTGTCAAGAGGACAACCGTGGGGCTCCAACAGATGATGGAAGTAAAGCCATCACTCAGCTTTGGACAGTGTCTGCTTTTCTAGAATACCAGCCTAGTGATGCTAGAGCCCATGGTTTTTCTTAAAAACAAATGTAAAATTGTGACATTTTCTGCCATTAATGATTGGGAACACTATTAATTTTAATCACAGTAGGAGCCAACATTTTGTGATTCTGAGAAAACTGGTCTTCATGCTGTGTCTGCCCACAGATCTTCTAGTGTTTGGCCTCAGCAATAGACCCAAAGACAGATGAAAGTGAGAAGAAAGGAAAGATGGAAGCTGTGTTCTTTAGGCATTAAAGAGAGAAAAGTGTTCTTTAATATTGTGCTTTTGCATCTCCATGGTGGCACAGCCACAGATTCATGCTAGGGATGTGTGTTGGAGCAGGATGGGGGAGGGTTGGTACTGCAAAAATGCCTGTACCAGTGGCCACTGACTACATGGACTTCTGGAGCACTGGAGTTGCTACAACCTTGCTGATACAGAGGGCTACCATCTATATATAGGGTACATATCTTGTGGCAGAGAATCTAAACAAGGGCCAAGAATGATGGCTTCCTCAGTTTCCAGATACCACATAAGGAAGGTAGAGAGGGCCACACATTTACTACTATTAAGTTCCTTGCCGATTTTGGCAAATGCAAGCTTATAATTAAATTTAATTTACTTCAGAATAAGAGGGGGATGCTGCATGATGGGTCCTGCAACAATTCCTGCAAATTGCATAGATTTTCAATCACTGGGCACTTAAAACATGCATATGATACAAGAAAGATATAGTACCAATTCTACAAATGTGGAAAGTAAGCTTAGAGTGTTTAATTACTATTCCAGTGCCACATGCCAGTGTCAGCCAGATTTGAATTTGAATCCCAGATCTGATGGAAATCAAGGCAACAGCATAGTTTCCGGCTGAACTCTGGGTTTTAGGCTGCGCGGATAGGGAAACCACATTCACTCTGACGTGAGAAATTTCGTGATAAGATGCAAACTTACAGTTTAGTAGCTATTCATCAAGTAAATAAAGTTAGATTCGCTAGTACTCAATAGCTTCAAGTCTAAAATTAGGATAATATCAAAGTTCTTTTTGGACTTAAAGAACATCTGAAAACTCATATTAAACTGCAAAGCATTATGAAATATTGGATATGATTACCACCAGTGGTATAAATAAGTTTCAAATATAAAGATTTCAAGCAAAAACAGTAAATTTATCATCAGTAAATAAAGGATCAGAAAACCATATCACACATGCATTTCACTGCCCCTGGTATAGTTAACAAGGTCCATCTGCAACAATTCAGGAAGGTAGGTACCTTTAGTATTGACAGTGAATATAGGAGAAAATAAAGTTTCAGACATTATATTTACCACACTGACTCAGGCAACACTAATGGTAAAGAACGTGCCTGCCAATGAAGGAGACGTATGAGATACAGCTTCGATCCCCGGGTCAGGAAGATCCCCTGGAGGAGGGCATGGCAACCCACTACAGTATTCTTGCCTGGAGAATCCCATGGACAGAGGAAACTGGCAGGCTACAGCCCAATTACTAAACACAACAGATATGTAAGGCGAATGCTGTTAGGTTTCTTTTACATTAACTGCACTGTATACTTCAAGGTGATAATTCTATAACTGCCATCAAAGGCATGCTAAACCTAATATACATAAAGTGCAAGGTAACCTAAACATTAATGACACTGAAAAGCTTGGGGACGGGGAAAAACACTCTGCTAATTTCCATCACATGTCTAGCAATGTCAGCAGGCTACAGAAAAACTGTTCTAAGAATCAGCATTTTTATTATTGAGTCAGCATTTGAGACAGTGATATTAACTATATTATTTCCATAGCTTTACAACTAAGCAATGAGAGAAAGCTCTAATATCAGTCATAACATGTTATTAGAATTTGCTTATATTAATTGAAAACAAGGAGGTGTATTTTCCTTGAAAAGTATACTGTACTACAAACTGGAGAACAGCTTTTATTCACATTGCAAATTGTGTTTGGGGGACATATATTAAAAATCTCATAACTGAGTTAGTCACATACGCATGAAAACTGTTTTCATTGTTATTGTGTGTGTGAGTGTGTGTGTGTTTTGGAAAATTTGTCCTCTGACTGCAGAGTTTAGGCCTGCACTCTTTAATTTGATTTGTATGATCAAGATTAAATTCAGCAGATGGCTTTGTTAATACTAAAACAAAATATAAAATCACCTATTTTTGATGCCAACTTCTTTTTGCATTTGAGTAGAATAAAAAAGTGTGATAGAATTCTACACTGTGGCAAACAGGTCATCTTGGGGTGAATCTTTGCTTTGATAGTCAGTACTACCTTTCAATTTGATCCTATTCACAGCTCTCTTTCAGACATTTTATCTGCTTTTACCAACCTTGTGTTATTTAGCTATTCACTGTTACTCAGAATTTCAAGAATGCCTTAGTAGAAAAACCAAGTCATCCATGCATTGGTTCATCATATGAGTGTAAAGTGATAAAATGAACTATCTCATCTGTATATAATATAAATGCAAATTGGAAGGAATTACTAAAAGCTTAAAGGTTGTCTAAAAATCACATCCCATTTATATGGCAGTGATTAGTTAATAATTTCCTACTGATTAAAGGAAATTAAAAAAAAAAAGTTTCCACATTCATTCACTCATTTGTTGCTTAAACATTGTTGAATGTTTCATGTCTGTCCCTTGCACACAGTGCCAAAACCTGTGTGGCCTCAGTTTCTATATCTTTTCAGAGCATTTGAGTCTTTGAATCTCTCTATATGTGCACACATATTACAAAAAGATCAAAGAAGGTTTATGCTCACCATTGAGCTAACTAAACAGGAAAACTATGTATTTAATTTCAAAACATTTACTTAAATATACTAAAGTATATGTACCATATTCAACACATTTCTAGTGGCAAAATATGAAGGAAAACACATATTTATATAATGTGACCCTCTTTAAGTAGCTTCTAAAAATTCACATCTAAAATTCCCAGACTTCCTGTCACAGATGAGTTATCAAAATAAGTCTTATTTTTATATCTTCTACCCAAAAGTTATACTACTATGCTGCTGCTAAGTCGCTTCAGTCGTGTCCGACTGTGTGACCCATAGACGGCAGCCCACCAGGCTCCTCCGTCCCTGGGATTCTCCAGGCAAGAACCTGGAGTGGGTTGTCATTTCCTTCTCCAATGCATGAAAGTGAAAAGTGAAAATGAAGTCGCTCATTTGTGTCTGACTCTTTGCGACCCCATGGACCGCAGCCTACCAGGCTCCTCTGTCCACGGGATTCTCCAGGCAAGAGTACTGGAGTGGGGTGCCATTGCCAAGTAACTTCAAATACTTCTGAATATTAAATTAATAGCATAGCAAATGCTGACATATGAAATGTTTATAATTCTAGAAGTGAAAAGAAGAAAGCTTCTTTAAGAATTAGTAACATCTGATGTGGTAGAAACAGACTAACAGTTAGGGCCAGGAATAACTGAAAAAGAATCCTATTACTTTCTCTGCTGCTTGGTACCACTGTGACTTCAGGGAAAAAACAAAAACAAAAACCTCTCTCAACCTTGGTTTCTTCATGTCTTTTGTTTCTGCCATTACTTTATTGAGAAATTATTTATAATAAACTGTACCCAGTAAAGTGAATTATTTTCATTGCTTCCATCAAAATCAAGATAGAGAACATTTCCAGTACCAACAATGGTTTCTCATGTCCTTTGCAATCCATGCCTCTGCTGCCTTCTGCCACAGGCAACCACTGGTTGACATCTGATATCATGGACTGGTTCATAGTTTACATAAGTGGAAAGTTTTGTGCCTGGCTTCTTCTACTCAGCACAAACATTTTTAAACCTGTTCATGTTTTGTCTATGTCAGTAGTTCTGGTTTTCTATTTCTGCTTTTCATTGTTGAGTACCATTATAAGGATATACTTCATTTGGTTTTTCTATTTACCCTGTCCATAGATGCTTATGTTCCCTCTACCTGCCCCAGATTCTAGCACTAATGAAGTCACTACAGATATTTACCTACAAGTCTTTGTGTGAAAATGTTTTCACTTCTCGTGGGTAAATAGTATAGCTAAGATTGGAAAGTCTGATAATCTATACTTAATACCTTTAGTTACCTTGTGTGTTCAGTCAATTCAATCATGTCTGACTCTTTTTGACTCCATGGACTATACCTACCAGGCTCTTCTGACCATGGGATTCTACAGGCAAGAATACTGGAGTGGGTGCCATTTCCTTCTGTGGCGGATCTTCCTGACCCAATGTCTCCTGCATTGGCAGGTGGGTTCTTCATCACTAGTGCCACCTTGGAAGCACCACAGAGTTTAAATAAGTATTAGAAACAATAAATGGCAATGGTTTCAAATAGTGCCTTACATTCTGCAGAAACTGAGCAATAGATGAAATTACTATCATGAATATTTTTTAAACACACTGCTCCAAATGTCTAGACCAAATATGGCTTCAAAGAGTAAGTCAGTGTACAGCTTGGATACTGGGTATGAATCAGCTCCTTCCTTACAGAAACTGCAATTTGGGCTACATTGCTTGCTGTTTCTAAGTTTTTGGAGTAAAGCTTTTATTTTAATCACAGGAAAAACCACTTCATAGTGAATAATTACATTCTGATTCACCTCTACCATTGTGTCATTCCCATTATGAGATAAAATGACTTTGGCTGGAGCAGCTGAGACCAATTCTGAATTTTCTACACTGAACTCAAGTCTGTTTTTCTTCAAAACCAAGGATTCAGGTTAGTAAAATACTTTGTTATTCATACCTATGTGAAAAGGTGGTTTATTAGGTAAAGATGCTGCCTTACTGCCAAACACAGTGACATCAACCTCTAATTTTCCTTTGTAAGAGGATCAAGATCAAATCCATCATGGATTTGTTCAAATAAAAGAGAAAAAAATCACTTACAGTTTTATTTTCTCTTATTTCATTTCTCATAAAAGGAAAAAAAAATATTAATCAGGAAAAAAATCACACATCAAGGTAATTGTGTCACCTCCCAGATAAATTTTTGATTTAGAATTGCTGCCAACTTCTAATTTTTTCTAAGCTAAATAGATATACTAAAAACTCTTTTTCCTTTAACCATACATGAATACTTTTAGCCCGTCATTATTCATATTAAATCTAAATTCATAGCTATTGTTCTATGAATCCTACGTTTTAGGGATCTGAGATGTGCAAAATGGGAGATGGAATATGCATGTGGGTGAAAAAAGGAATACTACTGCAGAGTGTCTGCAAATAAAATTCAATCTGTTTACCTTGTATACAGATTACTAATAAGCCAAAATATCTAGGTTCATCTCCTTTATCCAGTGTTTCCTCCCCTCTGTTTCCACAAGTCTGTATTTGATATGCATTTTCTTCATTTATATTAATCTTGGGAACAACAACTATTTATCTATCAAATATTCCATTTAAAATAAATATACAAAATATAGAAAACTATGCAAATACATATAAATGATATATAGTTTTCAAAAGTACCACATAGAATTAAGAGGCTCCCATAGGAAAAGACATCGCTGGTGGCTCAGATGGTAAAGCGTCTGCCTACAATGAGGGAGACCAGGGTTCGATCTTTGGGTTGGGAAGATCTTTTGGAGAAGAAAATGGCAACCCATTCCAGTACTCTTACCTAGAAAATCCCATGGATGGAGGAGCATTGTAGGCTACAGTCCATGGGGTCCCAAATATTTGGACACGACTGAGCAACTTCACTTTCACAGGAAAAGATGTCAAACTGAGATTAGAAGGTAATTTTAATATTAAAAGATGCTTTAAGGTAGAGGATGAACCTGGGTTGTAGAGAGAAGATTACAATAAGAAAAACACTAAAACTATACCAGGTCATATTTCTGTATTTTTATGTGCAGAGAGATCTACATTTATTTCTTTATTTAGTTTTGGTTTATAGAGAGACTAAAAGACTTGCAAGAATGCTTTAGTAGGAAACCAGTTGGAAGTCAGAGGAAGGCGTAGTCTAGATTTCAGAAGGCAGGAAGTAGAGCTGTCCCATGACTACCTCCCAGGGACCACAACCACCCAAAAAGCTCTTAATAGCTGAGTTCAGTAAAACACTGAACTTACTGAGGTCATCAAAATGCCTTTATTTGAGAATATCCTTCACCTATACTTCCTCTGGGACAAGTGACTAGATTACAAATGCTTACATCTTACAAATATACAAAAAGACAGTTTAGAGGGTTGCTGCTGCTGCTGCTAAGTCGCTTCAGTCGTGTCCGACTCTGTGCGACCCCATAGACGGGAGCCCACCAGGCTCCCCCGTCCCTGGGATTCTCCAGGCAAGAACACTGGAGTGGGTTGCCATTTCCTTCTCCAATGCATGAAAGTGAAAAGTGAAAGTGAAGTCGCTCAGTCGTGTCTGACTCTTTTTGACCCCATGGACTGCAGCCTACCAGGCTCCTCTGCCCATGGGATTTTCCAGTCAAGAGTACTGGAATGGGGTGCCATTGCCTTCTCTGGATAGAGGGTTACCAGGGGGTAACCCAGAAGCAACTTACTCTTCTGAACTTTCCAGAGGATCAGGCTAAGGCTAAGATTTTGCCTGAATTATATCCCTTTATGACTTCTCTTCCTTCCCTGCCCTGCTTCATCCTTTTTTTTTTTTTTTGTCTTTATAGGGAGCATTTTCTGAACAAATCCTTTAACAGTAATTAACATTTCAGTGTCTTCCTCTGGGGAGCCCAATTGAGACCCATCAAAAGGATATACAAGAAGCAGACACAATTCTTCCCAAGTAGCAATTGTGATGTAGTAAATGAGTTTTACTAAAATTTCTCTTTTCCTCCACCGTCTCCATTTTTCAGTATTTGATTTAAAATGGTTCTTCCAAATGAGTCAGAGGAAATTGAAATGTTAATTTTTTGGCATATACATCTTCTGATACCATTCCAAAGAAAAATACAGGAGTAAATCTTGAAAGTGCATGTAATTAAAAACTGGGTATACATAATAGTAAGTTATTTGAAAAATAACAAATAGTTGACACATATATATGGAATCTAGAAAAACAGTAGTAATGAACCTAGGCATAGGACAGGAAGAGAGATGCAGCTGAAAAGAATGGATTTGTGGACACCGAGTGGGAAGGAGAGAGTGGGATGAATTGAGAGAGTGGTGGTGATATATCTACACTACTACGTGTGAAGTAGATAGCTAATGGGAAAGTGCTGTATAGCACAGGGAGCTCAGCCTGGTGTCTGTGACAGCCTAGAGGGGTAAGATGAGGGTTGTGGTGGGAGGGAGGCTCAACAGGGAGGGAAGTATATATATACCCTTATGGCTGATTCACATTGCTGTATGGCAGAAATCAACACAACTTTGTAAAGCAACTGTCCTCCAATTAAATTTCTTTTTTATAATTCAAAAATAGTGAAATTAACAGTAGCATGATGCACATTTACTTAGACTCAGCTCGTATCAGTTCAGTTCAGTTCAGTTGCTCAGTCGTGTCCGACTCTTTGTGACCCCATGAATCGCAGCACGCCAGGCCTCCCTGTCCATCACCAACTCCCGGAGTTCACTCAGACTCACGTCCATCGAGTTGGTGATGCCATCCAGCCATCTCATCCTCTGTCGCCCCCTTCTCCTCCTGCCTCCAATCCCTCCCAGCATCAGGGTCTTTTCCAATGAGTCAACTCTTCGCATGAGGTGGCCAAAGTACTGGAGCTTCAGCTTTAGCGTCATTCCTTCCAAAGAAATCCCAGGACTGATCTCCTTTAGAATGGACTGGTTGGATCTCCTTGCAGTCCAAGGGACTCTCAAGAGTCTTCTCCAACACCACAGTTCAAAAGCATCAATTCTTCGGAGCTTAATTAAGACATCAGAGCACAGATCCTCTGTATGACTAAGAACAAATAAGTTATTTCCCTAAACCTCAGAAAATTTATCAGTACATGTCTTTTCAGCCTTTATCAAACAAGACTCCCAATTTCAGAGTAAAAATCTAATTCAAAGAAAATAAAATTGATTGATACCCATAAAGAGTTTTAAACATAGTTGGATCCAGGGTCTTAGGTTTCAAAGATCACATTCTCTCTCTTCTTTTTTCTTTCTGTGCTGGACTCTAATGTGAGCTGATGTTTATTTGCCACTACGTTATGCCTTTTCCCCTTCTGGTAAGAGCAACTTCTTTACCTTCAGGAAAGTGCAACTTCCCTGATGTTTATCCATGTGATGTGAATTAGTTTGATCTCAAGCCCTAAAGTCAGAACTGCACACTAATGTAAATAGGGCTAATCTATGTATTTTTCCAGTCCTCTAACCACTATGATTGATTCTGGAATGAAAATATTTCCCAAGAGAGGGTATGAGATTAAACTATGAGAACCACCTGGAAACTATAAATAAGATACATGCTCTTTCTTTTAAGGATGCCAAAGAAACAGCATAAAAGGGCAGAGTTGATGACAGAATTTTGACTCCAAGGAAGGAGTGGTAGGGTAGGGAGGTGCTGGACAATAAACTCAATACAAAGAAGAGCAGAGGTAAGAGATGAAGAATATAAAATTGAGTTCCCATATCATATTCTGATCACTTGTAAGAAGTATCTCTCTCTGTTTCAGAGTACCAGTGTGTCACTTGCAGCTGATATAAATTCACTTTGCAAATACTGTGTTCTACAGACAGCTTCTGCCTTAATCTAGTTCTTAGAGCTTGCAACTTTGGAAAAAAGCCTTATCTCTTAGCTTTCCTGTAACAAACATTATGGAACATTGTGAGAGGTCCAATTAGGATTACGTGTTCACTTCTGACACAGTCATTACTGGCAGAGGATGAAATATTCTAACTGTTCCACTGAATAAATGACCAAAGGAAGGAGTGAAGTGGGACAGAAACTGACACAAGATAATTTAACAGGGATGGGTTTCCCTGGTTGCTCAGACAATAAAGAATCCTCCTATAATGGAGGAGACCTGGGTTAAATCCTTGGGTCAGGAAAATCCCCTGGAGAAAGGCATGACTATGCACTCCAGTATTCTTGCCTGGAGAATTTCATGGACAGAGGAGCCTGGCAGGCTACAGTCCATGGGGTCGCAAAGAGTCAGACACAACTGAGCAACTAACACAGACACACAATTTGGAAGGCTATAACGTAAGAGGGAAAGGAGAGAGGAAGGGAAAGATGTAAGGATGATTCCCAAAGCAAAACTGAAGACTTTCTCACCAGTCCAAAGAGGCAGGGATGCCAGTTAGAAACGATGATGCACACGTCCTATTTGTATCATCGCAAACTCAGGATTATGTGTAATATTGACAATAATGCTTACTCTGAATATTTTCTATACTATTTTAAGTGAAATGAAAGCAAAACAACACACTGCAGCTGATAAAATACTTCTGATGAGACTACTGATTGAAAACTCAGTCTTAGGCTTATTCTGCATATATACTTCCATGGGTAGGGTACATATTTTGTATAAACTTCTCACACTTTTTGTTACATAGTTCATCAAGCCAGAGTAGAGAGCAGTATCTCTTCAGTGTATCTGCAAAATTGTGTGCTTCCCTTTAGAAACCCTTCTATAAATAAACATCAATGTATTTGTGCCAATATTTCCTTTAAACAGTAATTACTTATGAAGATATATGGCTATTTTTTTTAATCTGTTGTGTTTTCAAGTTATAGCCTTAGTCAGAATTAGCTTTTTTGCCTATAGTTGAACATTATTTGAGGTTATAAAGTACACAGAGATTCCTTTAAAATATTACAGTTTGTTTCCAGAGCTCCTAGCAAACTGTAGGCATTCAACAAATATTTGTGGACTGTCAGATGAATGAAGCCTAGAATTACTATGACTGTGGCTTTCAGTAAGATATAGTCTATTTGCATAGGCCATTTTCTCCAGAAAGTTAAGTGACGGTCTCCGCTGGACTTTTTATTTCTAAGTGCAAAATATCTCTAAAGAAGATTCAGTCCCCACTTAGAAATGCATAACCATGTCCTTTGAACTCTGTCACTTGAAATTGCTTCACTTCTCTCAACACTCACAGTCCTCGAATCTCATTTTAAATTCAGTGGCAGAGAAATAAAATAGGGTTTAACATTCTTGCAGAGCTAAGCTATTGTGCCCACTGTATGGCTCAGATTTCTTTCTTCATTTCTTTCTTTCTAAAATTTTATTTTGTTTGTTTGTTTTGTTTTTGGCAAGACTAGGCTTTTATCCATTGCATGCATGCACAAGTTCTTACTGCCTTTCAATCAAGCATATAAATTAGCCACAAGCCTCTGGATGACGATACAAAGAAATAATGGCATCACAGGTAATCTCAGCTCAAAAGATGCAGAGGCTGATTGTGCTTTCATGTGTCTAATCCCCTTCTTCCACATGAGTCCTTAAGTGTTTCAAAGGAAAGAACTGAGACTTCAGTTCTCTGAAGCCCCAACATACCTTATCCAGTTCTTGCCATGATGTTTATTGCATTTGATATGATTGACATAGTTGCGTACCTGCTTCTCCACTGTCCTATGAGGTTGTCCAGAAATCTGACTCACCCTATTAATCAGAGAACAAGATACTCAAAAATGGTGTTTTAAAGTACAGGACTATACGATATTAAGTGTAATAAAGTCTTAGATGAAGCAGTTTCATGCTACATCAAATTAATCATGAAAGAATTAATTAGAATCTGCTCCCAAGATTTCACTCTGATTAAAAATAAGAACCATCTCTCAGGATTCTTTATCTTTCAACAGCTAATTTCTAGGAGTCAGGGAAGGAAAAGAACAGGAGTAAGTCCTAAGCATATAAAAGAGTACATTTTCCAACACAGAACGCTACTTTAGTTAACTTTTGTACAGTGCAGGACCAGAATGGAAGCTTGAATAATGGACAGTACTTCTGCAGACATAAAATCTCTGCCAAAAACAAAAGCAAATTATTTTCTTCTCCTTCTTTCTCTCCCTCCTCTTCCTCTTTTTTCTCAATTTATAATTGACTATTTTTGCTTTCAGCATTAGGTAAACATTAAGTATTCAGCTTCATAACTGAAAACACACTCTCACAAAAATTACCCAAACACATTAGGCCGTGAAGACAGCCACTGAGGAGTTTTTTACACTTTAAGGAAACTTAGGCAGTATGTCCACTCCAGTGTTCTTGCCTGGAGAATCCCAGGGACGGGGGAGCCTGGTGGGCTGCCGTCTATGGGGTCGCACAGAGTCGGACAAGACTGACGTGAATTAGCAGCAGCAGGCAGTATGAGAGAGACACACACAGAGGGAGATAGAGAAAGCTCTTAAAGTTAAATGTTGAAATCCTGCATAAAAGCTAACTGGCAGATGTTGAAAATACTAAGGTAGAGGAAGAAACTCTGTGAAGGAAAGGGATTCCTTCCCAGAGTGTGAGAAATGGGGGAATCTTGTCAAGTTACCTCGCTCCTTCCCTCTCGTTGGAATTATGATTTGTTTCTAAACCTTTTTCACACCTCCACTATAACACACTTCAACTCTATGCCCAGGAGGATATGTCTTGGGAACATACCTGTAACTTTAACAAGTATGCCCCTTCACCTTTAAACAGTATCTTCTAACAATTAAGAAAGGAAAAACAGAATGAATTAAAAAAAAAAAAACTTGTTTGGACTGTAAAAAAAGCAGTAGTCATTAAAGAAATAACAATTATTACTGATTTATTTTTAGAAACTGAAGTTGTTTTAATAAATGCATTACTTAATTTATGCATGGTCATTATAGAAAAACTGAAAAAGAATCTCAAAATGGGAGAAAAATTGTTAACTAGTGTAACACTAATCATTTTAGTATAAGTGTTTTTATGTTTTATTTTTCTCTGCATTAAGACATCGATAAGAAATATTCTGAGCTAATCAATGGATGGGGCAAATACAGAAATTTAACCCTAAATGTCCATCAACAGAAGAATGGATAAAGTAGATGCCATACATATATATGATGGAATAGTATTCAACCACAGGCAAAAGCAAAACAATGCCAATATAGCAGCATGCATGTAACTAGAAATTATCACAATAAGTGAAGTAAGTCAGAAAGACAAAGACAAATATGTTATCACTTACATGTGGAATCTAAAATATGGCATATATGAACCTACCTATTAATTAGAGACATGGAGAACAGACTGGTGATTCCAAGGGGAAGAGAGATGAGATAGGGCTGGACTGGGAGTTGGGGTTAGATGCAAATTCTTACATACAGACTGGGTAAACAACACGGTCCTACAGTATAGCACAAGGAACTATATTCAATATCCTTGAATAAACCACAGTGGAAAAGAATATTAAAAAGAATATATGTATGTATTTAGCTCAGTGAATATGCTATACAGTCAAATTAACATAACATTGTAAATCAACTATACTTCAATAAAAAATAAATTAATAAACTATAAATATATAATGTGAGGCCTACTGTGGGAAAACTCAGTATACTGGCTTCTACAATCTAACTTCTTCCTTCCTTCTCCAATATCAATTTTCCTCACCTTCTTCCCAACTTTTGTGTTCTCACAATAAATGTAAATTTTGCAAAAAAAATTTAAGGATTAAAGTTTTGCAGATGATAAAACGTAGTTAAGGAAAGGAGACCATGTCAGAGACAAGTTTGAGAAAATGGTTGAGGAAAAAAATTGAAATGTACATATCTGACCCATAGCAGGGCAGTAATCATGAAGACTTTTCAAACAGAAGCATCTTTGCAGAAGAGGAAAAAATCAACATTGTAAAGTGAGGAGAATAGTGATAAGGGTCAGAAAGTTGTAGTATTGTCCCCAGACAGTGATGCAGATTACTGATGACCCTAGGGCCCTTGATACTGGGGCAAGCAGAGTCTAGAGCAAGGCTAGGCTCACCTGGAGAAAGAGGTCTGCTTTCTTATTTGCATAAAGATACTGTATCCTTGACCAGCCATGGACTCAGTATGCTGTATCCAGGCAGGGGAAAGACAAACAACTTTTCATTATTCTGGTGAGCTTCTGGTGGTCACTAGAAAACATCAAGCAGGTGTCCAAATGAACATGCTAATCACAGACTCTGGCACCAAAATAGTGGATATTGAAAACAGAAGGGGTAGGAAAGCAAAGAATAGGAACAGAGACAGAGTGGTTTGGATAGAAGCCACCAATATTTGCTCAGTACTTCATAAAAAGCCCTAGCATAGCATGCATGTCTAAGGAGGAGTACGCCAAAAGGAAGGTTCAAGGCTGTTTACCTACTTCCCATTGGTCTTTCTGTCTGTAAGTTTATGCAAAGGCTAGGCATTATTGCAAAAATGTACATCATAGTCTTTAAAGTATGCTATAACTATTTTTAATTATATTACCAAAATTCATTTTCTGTGAATTCATATTTTATAAATAATCACCTGATGGAATAAAAATAATTTAGGTGGTTTTATATATTATTGTGTAACTTCTGTAACCAGAGAACAAGATTATATTCAATACTGTTACTTAAAAGCAAACATGCAAACAAACAGTTTTAATTAATGAAATGCTTTATGTAAATTGGATTTTCAGTGGATGAAAAGCCAAGGCAACAGAGTATTTATAATATCATTTCCTACATTCATTTTGAAAGCACATTAGGTTCAAAATAGGTAGTAACACATCACTCTCTTCTTGAGTTATATTGCTTGCCCTTTTGAACAATGTGATAAATGACAATTTCAAAGCTGGGCTTTCAAACAATCAGTTATCACTACTCTACCAATGGTTCCCAAAGCACACTTACACATTCAACAAGTTTAAAAATCATGCACAGAAAAGATAACCTAGAGAATGGGAGAAAATATTTGCAAACGATGTGACCAACAATGGCTTAATTTCCAAAATATATGAACAGTTCCTATAACTCAATAATAAAAATCCAAAATTGGACAGAAGATTAGATCTAAATAGTTCTCCAGAGAACACATACAATGGTAAACAGGCAAGTGAAAAGACGTACAACATCACTAATTATTAGAAAAATGCAAATCAAAACTACAATGAGGTGCCAGCTCACACCAGTCAGATTGGCCATCATTAAAAAGTCTACAAATAACAAATGCTGCAGAGGGTGAGGAGAAAAGTAACCCTTTTACACTGCTGGTAGGAATGTAAGTTGGTAAAGCCACTATAAAAAGCAGTATGGGAGTTCCTCAGAAAACTGAAAATAGAATTATCATGTGATCCAGCAATCCCACTCCAGGGCATGAATCAGGACAAAGCTATAATTCAAAAAGATACATGCACCCCTATGTTCATAGCAGCACTATTTAAAATAGCCAAGACATGGAAATAATGTAAGCATTCATCAACGGATGAATGAATAAAGATGATGCTGTATACACACACACACACACACACACACACACACACAGTGGAATACTACTCACCATAAAAATGAAATAATGCCATTTACAGCAACATGGTTGCAGCTAGAGATTATTATACTAAGTAAAGGAAGTCAGAAAGAGAAAGAAAAATACCATGTGATATCTTTTTTAAATTAATTTTTATTTTTTAGTTTGTTTTGCTTTACAATACTGTATTCATTTTGCTATACATTGACATGAATCAGCCACGAGTGTACATGAACTCCCAATCCCGACCCCCACCTCCCCCTTCCCGCCCCACACCTTCTCTCTGGATTATCCCCGTGCATCAGTCCCAAGCATCCTGCATCCTGCATCAAACCTAGACTGACGATTCATTTCACTTATGATATCATACATGTTACACTGCCACTCTCCCAACTCATCCCACCCTCTCCCTCTCCCACAGAGTCCAAAAGGCCATTCTATACATCTGTGTCTCCTTTGCTGTCTTGCGTACAGGTTTATCATTACCATCATTCTAAATTCCATATATATGTGTAAGTATACTGTATTGGTGTTTTTCTTTCTGGNTTCTTCCATGTATTCTTGCCACCTCTTCTTAATATCTTCTGCTTCTGTTAGATCCATACCATTTCTGTCCTTTATTGAGACCATCTTTGCATGAAATGTTCCCCTGGTATTTCTAATTTTCTTGAAGAAATCTCTAGGCTTTCCCATTCTTTTGTTTTCCTCCATTAAAAGGTTAGACATTCTATTTATTAACCAATTACATATGTTTAGCATTTGGTAGTTAAATAGATTTAATCTAGAAGTATATATTATCTAGTGTTATTCACTCTTTGCAACCCCACGGACTGTAGATGATCAGGCTCCTCTCTACATGGAATTCTCCAGTCAAAAATACTAGGGTGGTTTACCATTCTCTTCTCTAGGGGATTTTCCTGATCCAGGGATCAGTCATGGGTCTCTTGCATTGCAGGCAGATTCTTTACCATCTGACCACCAGGGAAGCCCTGGTATTTACTTACATTCAGTCCAGCAAAACTTTCCCCAGATGCCCACTGTATTCTGTGGTTAACTGTGCGTAGGAGACTCGATTTAGGAAATTAAATGGTTCTGTCACTGTAAAACTAAAAGGGAAGCAAGTAATTGAAGTATAGTTTAATATGTGCTATTAGTAGGTTCATTAACAAGGTGCTGTAGGAGAGATGTCAGGTAGTTTTTAGAGCTAGTAATGGTCAGTTGCTTGAGAGTGACTGCTTTGGAAGGCTGTGTTGAGAAGAATTCTGAAGATAAATCCAGTTTCTTTGCAAAAGAATATGTTGTCAGTTAGCAATATCTGCCAGAAACAGAAGTGAGGGAATTATGGTTCAAGTAGCATACTTCAATCATCAGAACTTTGCTTGCTTAAGAAAGGATAACAGGAACATACTCAACAGGAGCTGACATTTCATTCTACAGCATTACAGTCAATCCTCAGTTCAGTCGCTCAGTCGTGTCCAACTCTTTGCAACTCCATCAATGGCAGATGCCAGGCTTCCTTGTCTATCACCAACTCCCGGAGCTTGTCCGAACTCATGTCCATTGAGTCATGATGCCATCCAACCATCTCATCCTCTGTAGTCCCCTTCTCCTCCTGCCTTTAATCTTGACTGAAGATAGTCAGTCCTAAAAGAAGTCAACCCTAAATATTCATAGGAGGGACCACTGCTGAAGCCGAAGCTCCAGTACTTTGATTACCTGATGCAAAGAGCCAAGTCATCAGAAAAGACTCTGATACTGGGAAAGACTGAAGGCAAAAGGAGAAGTGGGTAACAGAGGATGCAATGGTTAGATGGCATCACCAAGTCAAAGGACATGAATCTGAGCAAACTCCAGGAGAGAGTGAAGGACAGCGGAGCCTGGCTTGCTGCAGACTATGCGGTTGCAAAAAGCTAGACATGACTTACTGACTGAGCAACAACAGAAATATATTCTTGAGTTGAGCTAAGTAGTAATACCAAAAAAAGCAGACAATCCTGGGTTTAAGTATAGACTTTGCTCTCTATGCTTTGTGTAAGTTACTAAGCATTTTTAAGCCTCATGAACCTCAAAGGTGTAATGGAGGTAATAATGCATCCTTATTGTGTAGATTAAATGTCAAAATACCTAGCAAAGAGTCCAGTGCTCAATAGGTATTTAAGGTATGATATTGCTGTTTAATGATAACAGAGTTCCTAAACTCCATATCCCAGTATGATGACATCTCAGCTTTGCTTTCTTCTCATTCAAATGACTCATCCCACTTGAAAGCACAGGAAGATGGTTAAATATTTTTATCTCATTAAAACCACCACCCATTGAGCAAGATATGAAGAAAGGAGTGAATGAACTTGCCTTCTTTCTGTCATGAATTTTAGTGGCACAAATAAACCTCATTCCCAAAGATTACTTTTTCTGGTACATCTTGCCTTTTTCACAACTAGAAAGGATTATGTCTCACATGGGTTCTGTAGATCCTCAAATATACATTTTGGGTGCTTAGTAAGTGATGAGGATAAAAAGAGCCTAAGGAAATAAGATGACTGTTAAAAGGATTTCATTCAGGAGATAAGAGTTGTAAAATCATGAAAATCAAATATTTGATGCTGGCATATTTCCTACCAGGCTTATTCCTCATGCAATCATTCTTCTTAACATCATAGGTAACAGAACAAACCCATATAGTTGAAAAATATGTGTATTTCAACCACTGAAAAATAATTCATTTTATATACCATGCAAATAAACCTTATATTACAGAGTAGTTATAATATATTGATATTGGGCACTTACTCTGTCCTTGATTGTGCTATGAACATGAGCAGCATTATATTATGTGCTTATCTATAGTCCTTTGACATACATACAGCTATCTTCCACAAGTCACAGATGACAAAATTGAGGTTTAGATTAACTTCAAAAATTAGAAGCTTGGTATTTCTCACTCCAAAGCCCATGCATTTCCCCTTATCATTGGGGTCTACAATCTTCCGAATTGTGCATAGCTTCATTGTTTGTAAAGGAAACAAAGTAGTTCGTTTTAAAACCTCAATGATTTTCTTCATATGTATCTCATTTATTCAGTTCAGACTTTATATACAAGGTTTGCTTTAAGCAGAACACACCTGGGGTTACTCACAAATTATGAACATGATGGTGTTTAGCCAACTGATTACACATCATGATCACATTTCATAAATGGTGACTATAAGGATGAATAATCATTTGAATAAAAATATTTTGTGCTGTACAAATTACTATGCAAATATCCACATTATCATTTCCAATAACTGTTCTTTTCTGTGTTCTTAGCCACCAAATCATTTCACAATGTTTTCTGGAATTTAGTTCATCATTATCAGTATATTACCAGCTCTGTGTGAGTATTTGAGCACATAATATGTCCAAAGTAATGACTAGCCCTCTAATGGTTTTTCAAGTGTGGATCACTTCCTTTTTGGTTAGGTGAACAATGCTTTTGGAAATTAGTTGACATGAATAAATGGATGTATTACTTCTCAGCAGTATAGCCTTAGTTATAAAATCTATTGTCTACCATAAAAGGAAACTTCAGGCTACTATGAGTGGAGATCAGAGATCCCAAATAAATAAAATCACAGCTGCCTTATCAAGTCAGATGTTTACAAAAATGCGGTCTGAAACTGTGGAGGCTATATACATTACCTAATTAAACACATATGTGACAGAGTCAGTAATGCAGGGTAATAGATGTTTAAACTTTTCTCAAAGAAACAAGTCAACTGTGATCATTAGTTTATTTCCAAGTCAAAGACAAGTGTTGAAATCCCTTTGTATCTGTTCTCAATGTAAAAAAAAAAAAAAAAAAAGCTGTTCTGTTCCATTTTAAGTATGTGGTTATCATAGATACTTGGCATGGTCTGGGAATATGGTATCCTAATTAATCCAAGCTTAAGTTTCTATAGATACCATTCATGTCACTGGTTGAAAGCAATACGACACTGAAAGAAATAAAAGGTTTCTTGCAGATTCTGGTTTTGGTTACGATGGATTAAGCACACTCAACCTTGTTTCTCCCACTCAAGGCAAACAAAATCCCAGGACAAGATGCACAGAACTTCTATCTGAGCTCTTAGGAAAGTAAGTGGTAGCAGACAGATTGAGAAATGAAGCCAGAATGCTAAGTAAAAATGAGACTATGAGTTTCCTGGGGGCTTCCCTCCCAGGTCTCCTAGCCTGGGCTCAAGGGTGACATAAATCCTGACATAGCACATGGGCACAAAAAGACACCCCTGCTTCTCTTTCCATGGAGCATGAAGTGGCCCCCTCAGGGTCAGAGAGAGTGGGGACAAGCCCATGCACTGCTACTGCTAAGTCACTTCAGTCGTGTCCGACTCTGTGTGACCCCATAGACGGCAGCCCACCAGGCTCCCCTGTCCCTGGGATTCTCCAGGCAAGAACACTGGAATGGATTGCCATTTCCTTCTCCAATGCATGAAAGTGAAAAGTGAAAGGGAAGTCACTCAGTCATGTTCGACTCTTCGCGACTCCATGGACTGCACCCTACCAGGCTCCTCCATTCATGGGATTTGCCAGGCAAGAGTACTGGAATGGGGTACCATTGCCTTCTCTGGCACATTTTCTGTTTTTCCTTCCTCCTAACTTCCATGCACTGCTACTGCTAAGTCACTTCAGTCGTGTCCGACTCTGTGTGACCCCATAGACGGCAGCCCACCAGGCTCCCCTGTCCCTGGGATTCTCCAGGCAAGAACACTGGAATGGATTGCCATTTCCTTCTCCAATGCATGAAAGTGAAAAGTGAAAGGGAAGTCGCTCAGTCATGTTCGACTCTTCGCGACTCCATGGACTGCACCCTACCAGGCTCCTCCATTCATGGGATTTGCCAGGCAAGAGTACTGGAATGGGGTACCATTGCCTTCTCTGGCACATTTTCTGTTTTTCCTTCCTCTCTAACTCTAGCCCACAGGCAAGTTTCAGTCCTGGAAGCTGAGATCATGGTCACAGGCAACAGAAGCTGACTTTAGGCAGGTAACCAAAATCCTGAGTGAGGAGAAGCCTTATCTCTTACCAGAGGAACTGTGGCTTGAGGAGCTGGGGGAGGAACAAATATGGATTTCATTTTTACTCCATGTGCCTGTTGGCTTCAGAGGTGGACCTAGCTATAGAACACTAAGAGCCAGAATATCCAGTACAAACACTACATTTTATCTCACCTCATCCAGCCAAAATATTATCATTCCAATCTGTAATCAATATGAAAAAAATGTTCATGAAATATTTTACTTTTGAGGGGTTATTAAGTGGTCAAATCTTCTCTGGTGGTTCAGCAGTAAAGAATCTGGTTGCCAATGCAAGAGACCGGTTCGATCCCTGGGTCAGGAAGACCCCCTGGAGGAGGGAATGGCAACTCACTCCAGTGTTCCTGCCTGGAGAATTCCATGGACAGAGGAGCCTGGCAGGCTAGAGTCCATAGGGTCACACAGGGTCAGACACGACTTAGCGACTAAACTGCCACCACCGAGCAGTCAAAATCTCCTTGCTCCATGTGACTACAGGAAATATGGCTAGTCCAAACAGAAGTGTACCGTTAGTGTAAAATACATGCCAGACTTCAAAATATATTCTTACACTCAAGTTCATCTCTTTTCTTTACTCTCTTTAATATGACTACTAGGAAATGCATGAGAGAAGGAAATGGCAACCCACTCCAGTGTTCTTGCCTGGAGAATCCAGGGACGGGGGAGCCTGGTGGGCCGCCGTCTATGGGGTCGTACAGAGTCGGACACGACTGAAACGACTTAGCAGCAGCAGGAAAGGGGAAATTATTGTCTGACTCACATTTGTGTTGGATAGCACTGCTGCAGATGCTCAATTTTTACTGTAAATTGAAAGGAAGGGTGGATCCATGCTAGAGTCCTCCAGGACTGCTGCATGGAGAATGCAGGCCTGGGAGTTGGTTAGAATTGGCATAGGTAGAGGGCCCAATGGAGAAGGCAATGGTAGCCCACTCCAGTACTCTTGCCTGGAAAATCTCATGGATGGAGGAGCCTGGTAGGCTGCCGTCTATGGGGCTGTACAGAGTTGGACATGACTGAAGCGACTTAGCAGCAGCAGCAGAGGCCCCAAAGGTATGCTTCCCAAGGGAGCAGGAAGCGATAGTGGCTTGTGTGAGGAAACCAGGAGATCAGAGGGAAGAGGGGACTCCTAAGGTCTCCAGTGAGTATCTACCAAAACTTGCTTCCTAAATGCTTCTGAGACTGGCTGAAGTCTTCTGAGCCTGGGAGGTCCGTCCCAGGGCAGGTCCCTGACACCAGAGGCATCCTACTACAAAGGGGCAAGCCCAGGAGCCACATGACAGCATCTGCAGTGCTAAAAGATGGTCCTCGGCTAAGGAACATGTGCACACTGGCATAACACAGAGACTCCTAAGATAGAATCTCGTGTTGTTCCAGGAGCAATCAGGTCTGAGCATCCACATTTTCTCACTAGGAAACTATGTCCTTTTGGCTTGATGGAGGAAAAGCTGTTTTGGGTGGCTGCCTTTTTCCCCTCAATTACGCTATGTTGTGTGTTGAAAAATAATAACTCTGGCTTAGGTTTATGAAAGGCTTGCCCTATGCCTGGGATCTTACTGGGGGCTTTATGTGCATTATCTCATTTGCTTCTGATGACCCTGTTCTATAGGTATTTTTATCAGTCCACTTTACACTGAGGAAGGAACAGCTCAGGGAACTAAAGAAACATATTCATAGTCAAACAGTTTTAAAGAAGGTAGAGGAAAATGCGGATCCAGTGTTGACTGCCTCCTAACAAGCCCAAGGTTCTCTGCCTTAGCAAGGCTATGAATTACCAGTGGGTTGGTTTTTCAGCTGCTTTTCAGTCTTGAATGCCCATTCTAAGCTTAAACAGCTATGGGGGGAAAAAAAATCAGTTCTTTTTCCAGCCTGCTGGAATTCAGCATCTGCTTGATTCTCTGTGCACTTCACATATGAAGGTGAGCTCTCAGGCACTGGTTATTTCACAGATTCGAGCCTGGCAAGGAGGTCCATGCCATTCCTCTGCTTCTAGGCACTCGAGTCTTGTTCTATGGCTAAGGACACTTCTTTGGCACAGGGCAAGTTTCTGATCATGATGCATCTCTGTTCAGGAGCCATCAGAGATGTCCCCTTTGGGCTTGTGTGCTCTGCTCCTCACTCTGAACTTATTCTCAGCCTTGAAGGCTTTGGGGATCTGGAAGAGCCCCAGCCTCTTCCTAAGCCTTGCACAGTACAAGTCACCAAGTCTATGCTTGACCAACTTGAAACTGATGCTAGTTTCTCTGGCCACATGCACCTACCTGCTGTTGTTATCTAGTCTCAAAGTCATGTCCAACACTTTTACAACCATAAGTATGTATTAAACTGTCCCAGCATCTTAAATCAAGTCTCCTGGATATAAAGTTAAAGAAGGATGCTAGGCAAGGTAGGGTAGGAAGGACACACCAGCAGTGAATATTTCTAGGGAGGCAAGAGAAGAGTCCTGAATTCATGGTATATCACAGCCTAGAATCAGAAGCCAAGGGAATTCAAGTGTGGGAACAACCTCCATGGGGTTAGGGTTAGGGTGCTTCTGGAAGTCTTCCTGGAAGGGCTTGATTGTGAATTTCCTAACTGGGTGTTTTTCAAACTGTGGGTCATGACCTAAGTGTCAGAAAATCACTTTGGTGAGTCATGACCAGATTTTTTTTTTTTTTTAATGAAAATAGAATGAAATCAAACTGAAAATAGCAGAGTGTATTACTGGCTCCCAGCATATAACAGATTCTTTCTGAGGACGGGGATCCCAGAAAGTTTCAAAACATTGCGCTATCCTTTGACTTGAGAGAGGTTGCCTACGCCTACAGTTCTAAATCCACCAGTCACTGTTGAAGATGCTCTTCTATTCTGCTAGGGATGGAGACGTGGTACAACTTTCCTGCCCTCAAAGAAACAACCCTTATCTTTCTGTTGTGTCTATTCCTATGTGAGATACAAGCTATTCTATATGTAGTCCAGGCTCCGAAGTCAGGCAACGGAAACACATGATCAGCGTTTAATTTTCACCTAATCTCCTTCTAGCCTTATTATAGCCCAACAAAGCCGGGCTCATCATTTCCTCTGTACTGATAAGAAAACTCAGGATCAGGATGAAGGTATTACTAATCACTTGCCAGGTAGGGGCTGAGCTGGATCTGAACCTACTCTGATTTGACTCAGGCGCTAGTCTAAAACCACTATGCCACCAGCAAATAGTCCTTTTTTTTTTTAACTTGGAGTTTTTGTCATGGAATTATATATTCCACTTAACCAGAGCATAGGCAGTCCATCTCCATTTGGGGCCCTCCACAGTGAATCCTTAACTTTGTGCCAGATTTTTCTCCCCAAATTTTATCGTGGTAAAGTATATATAGCATAAAATTTGTCATTTTAATCACTTTTAGGTATAAAGGTCAGTGGTATTAAACACACTCATGATGTTGTGCTCACATCACCACCATCCATCTCCAGAACTCTGTTCCATCTCAGTGACCTGAGTGAAAAATAGTCCCCATTTCTGCATCTCCCCAGCCTCCAGAAACCATCATTCTACTTTCTCATTTCTATGACTCTGACTGCTCTCAGTTCTTCATATAAGGAGCATCATACAGTATTTGCCCTTTTGGTGACTGGCTTATTTCACTTAGATCAATGTCCTCAAGTTTCACCATGTTGTAGCATATGTCAGAATTTCCTTCCTTCTTAAGGCTGAATAATGATCAATTGTATGAATATACTGTATTGTGTTTGTCCACTCATCTATCAGTGAATACTTGAGTTGTTTCCACGTCTTAACTATTGTGAATGATGCTGTTGTGAACATGGGTGTACCCATGTCTTGAGACCCTGCTTTCAATACTTTTGGGAATATAACCAGAAGCAGGATTGCTGAATCATATGGTAATTCTGTTTTTAATTTTTTTGTTTTTTCCAGTAACTCTGTCATTTTATATTTCCACCAACAGTGCACAAGTGTTCCATTTTCTCCATTTCTTCACCAATACATTACTTTTAAAATGTTTTGATAGTAGCCATCCTTATGGGTTTGAGGTGGCATATTGGAATTTTGATTTGGATTTCCCTAATGATTAGTGAGACTTCCCTGGTGGCTCAGACAGTAAAGCATCTGCCTACAATGTGGGAGACCTAGATTCAATTCCTGGGGCGGGAAGATCTCCTGGAGAAGGGAATTGCAAACTACTCCAGTATTCTTTCTGCATCGCCCCCTCCAGAAAGCGGCCCTGCTTATTTAACTTATATGCAGATACATCATGAGAAATGCTGGGCTGGAAGAAGCACAAGCTGGAATCAAGATTGCCAGGAGAAATATCAATAACCTCAGATATGCAGATGACACCACCCTTATGGCAGAAAGTGAAGAGGATCTAAAAAGCCTCTTGATGAAAGTGAAAGAGGAGAGTGAAAAAGTTGGCTTAAAGCTCAACATTCAGAAAACAAAGATCATGTCATCTGGTCCCATCACTTCATGGGAAATAGATGGGGAAAGAGTGGAAACAGTGTCAGACTTATTTTTGGGGGCTCCAAAATCACTGCAGATGGTGACTGCAGCCATGAAATTAAAAGACACTTACTCCTTGGAAGGAAAGTTATGACCAACCTAGACAGCATATTGAAATGCAGAGACATTACTTTGCCAACTAAGGTCCGTCTAGTCAGGGCTATGGTTTTTCCTGTGGTCATGCATGGATGTGAAAGTTGGACTGTGAAGAAAGCTGAGTGCCGAAAATTGATGCTTTTGAACTGTGGTGTTGGAGAAGACTCTTGAGAGTCCCTTGGACTGCAAGGAGATCCAACCAGTCCATTCTAAAGGAGATCAGTCCTGGGTGTTCTTTGAAAGGATGACGCTGAAGCTGAAACTCCAGTACTTCAGCCACCTCATGCGAAGAGTTGACTCATTGGAAAAGACCCTGATGCTGGGAGGGATTGGGGGCAGGAGGAGAAGGGGACGACAGAGGATGAGATGGTTGGATGGCATCACTGACTCGATGGACATGAGTTTGAGTGAACTCCAGGAGTTGGTGATGGACAGGGAGGCCTGGCGTGCTGCGATTCATGGGGTCGCAAAGAGTCGTACATGGCTGAGCGACTGAACTGAACTGAATGACTAGTGACATTGAACATCTTTTCAGGTGTTTATTGGTTATTTGCATATCTTCTTTGGAGAAGTGCCTACTCAAATCTTTTGCTCTACTTCAAGTCAAGATTTTGTTTTTTTTTGTCATTTGTGGTTCAGTTTTAGGAATTCTATATAGATCCTGCACATTAATCTCTTATCAAATATATAATTTGCTAATACTTCCTCCCGTTTATGGGTTGCTTTTTATTCTGTTGACAATGTATTTGACATACAAAAGTATCTACTCTTCATGAATTCCAGTTTATTTTTTCAGTTGCTACCTTTACTTTACATGTTATAACCAAGAAATCATTGCCAAATCTAATACGATGATGCTTTTGTCCTATGTTTTCTTGTCAAATGTTTATAGTCTTAGATCCATTTTTGAGTTGTTTTTTTTTAATGTTGTATAGGGTCCAATTTCATTCTCTTGGTTGTGGACACTCAGGTTTGCCAGCACCACTTGTTTAGAAGACTGTCCTTTCTCTACTGAATGATCTTGGCACCCTTATTGGAAAATAATGCAAATAGTTTTTAAGCTAAGTTTGTAATGCAGTAATATGATTTTGTAAATGTCATTACCATCACTCAGTAAGACTTTGGAATACTCCTGGGTAAAATGGAGTGGAGTCCTCCTTGGGTGGATAACCTTCTGTTATCTATCTTTGTAGGTTTTTAAATTCCCATGTTATTTCTTCAAAGAACGTAGCTCTACAGTTCCTAGTTTCAGATCTGAAGTGTTTTCCATCTCAGTTCCATCTCTTGAATATACCATCCACCTCTCTTCAGCTTCACTGTCATCATGCAGTCCATGCCACCACCGTCTCTTGCCAGACAACCTGTAATATCTTCCCAACTGGTCTTGTCAGTCTAGTCTCTTCCTATTTTCTTTGAAATGCAAATTCCATAAATCCACTGCTCATGATATTTCAGTGGCTTCTCTTTGCTTTTACAATAAGCACCGTATTTATTAGGGTGGCTATCTGTTACCATAGTTCTGACCATCCTCTCCTCTCCTGCTTTTTTATGTACCATGCTTTTGCTGTTATCATCAAGCAGGGCTTCTTTCAGTTCCCTCCTTCCACAAGTGCCTTGCACATGCAGTTTCTCTGCCAGCATCTCAAGCTCACTCCCCTGTTCCTGTTATCTAAAGAACTTCCGTCCTTCCATCAGATCGCGACTGATTTCATTAGCTCCCAGTGGAAAAATTCCCCGTCCTCCTTGCAGACAAATAACATTATAGCATCTCAAAGCACCCTGAGTCTTTACTTCATAATACTCTTCCTTGTAATTTTATGTTTATGGATGCAAA
The DNA here is from genome assembly GCA_006408695.1 of Aepyceros melampus. Taxonomy (NCBI): domain Eukaryota; kingdom Metazoa; phylum Chordata; class Mammalia; order Artiodactyla; family Bovidae; genus Aepyceros; species Aepyceros melampus. The sequence goes on from SJXQ01005333.1 coordinate 118,497, forward strand.
TTCTCTGGTGGGGGTTTCCATGCACCACTGGACCATTAGCTCCATAAGGGAAAGAATTGTGTCTATCTTTTGCCCCCAGGACCTTGCACAATGTCCAGCTCATAGAAAGTAGGACACTCAGCATTCAGCTTATCTGACCTCTCTAGAAGCAGGTGCTCTTATTTGACCAATTGTCTCAGCTCAAAGGGAGGTAGTCAAGGGCAGATCTCTGAGGGATTAAAGAGTCAGGTTAGCAGTAAGAAGAGCCTTCTGAGTGTAAATGTTGACGTCTCGGAGCCCTGGTATTTATGGTTTCTCCTTTATTTGGTCTAGACACAAGACATTCCTCCATCTCCTTTGGGTACTGCTGTTTCCTTGTTTAGGAGTTTAATTAAACCTGCTTCTAACATGTTGAGGGGAGGAGCGGTGTCTGGTTTATGGCTTTGAGGGAAATGTTAACTGTGCGTAGCTTTGCACCAGAGGATTTACTGTGTGTATAATACTCAGATGGATTTGCATGGGCCTCCATTAGCCCAGCCCCAACTTCAAACTGTCTTCCTGGCTATCTGTCTCCCAAAGGATCTAAGGGTAGAAAGTAGCAAACAAACAAACAGAGATAAGAGTTCTCCATGAGCAATGACATCTTTTTCAGGCAAGCCTCTTACCCTAGCAACCACTGGGGCATGTTGAGGGGATACTATTAATAATAATGAAAATAGTAGTAATAATCACAATAATTATTATGTTATTTTAGCACTTATTGAGCTTTTGTTATATGCTAAGTGGTTTGTCGACATTATTTAACTTAATATTCCCAACCACCCAAGGAGGGACTCCACTCCATTTTACCCAGGAGTATTCCAAAGAAAGGCAATGCCAAAGAATGCTCAAACTACCGCACTATTGCACTCATGTCACATGCTAGTATTTGAGCAGTGGTGCATGCTCAAAATTTTCCAAGCCAGACTTCAGCAGTATGTGAACCATGAACTCCCTGATGTTCAAGCTGGTTTTAGAAAAGGCAGAGGAATCAGATATCAAATTGCCAACATCCGCTGGATCATGGAAAAAGCAAGAGAGTTCCAGAAAAACATCTATTTCTGCTTTATTGACTATGCCAAAGCCTTTGACTGCGTGGATCACAATAAACTGTGGAAAATTCTGAAAGAGATGGGAATACCAGACCACCTAATCTGCCTCTTGAGAAATCTGTATGCAGGTCAGGAAGCAACAGTTAGAACTGGACATGGAACAACAGACTGGTTCCAAATAGGAAAAGGAGTACATCAAGGCTGTATATTGTCACCCTGCTTATTTAACTTATATGCAGAGTACATCATGAAAAACGCTGGACTGGAAGAAACACAAGCTGGAATCAAGATTGCTGGGAGAAATATCAATAACCTCAGATATGCAGATGACACCACCCTTCTGGCAGAAAGTGAAGAGGAACTAAAAAGCCTCTTGATGAAAGTGAAAGAGGAGAGTGAAAAAGTTGGCTTAAAGCTCAACATTCAGAAAACGAAGATCATGGCATCTGGTCCCATCACTTCATGGGAAATAGATGGGGAAACAGTGGAAACAGTGTCAGACTTTATTTTTTTGGGCTCCAAAATCACTGCAGATGGTGACTGCAGCCAGGAAATTAAAAGATGCTTACTCTTTGGAAGGAAAGTTATGACCAACCTAGACAACATATTGAAAAGCAGAGACATTACTTTGCCAACAAAGGTCCGTCTGGTCAAGGCTATGGTTTTTCCAGTAGTCATGTATGGAGACTGTGAGGGTTGGACTGTGAAGAAAGCTGAGTGCTGAAGAATTGATGTTTTTGAACTGTGGTGTTGGAGAAGACTCTTGAGAGTCTCTTGGACTGCAAGGAGATCCAACCAGTCCATTCTAAAGATCAGTCCTGTGTGTTCTTTGGAAGGACTGATGCCAAAGCTAAACTCCAGTACTTTGGCCACCTCATGGGAAGAGTTGACTTGGTGGAAAAGACTCTGATACTGGGAGGGATTGGGGGCAGGAGGAGAAGGGGACGACCGAGGATGAGATGGCTGGATGGCATCACCGACTTGATGGACATGAGTGTGAGTGAACTCCAGGAGTTGGTGATGGACAGTGAGGTCTGGCGTGCTGTGGTTCATATGATTCAAAGAATCAGACACGACTGAGCAACTGAACTGAACTGAACTGCCCACTGCAGAATTAAATAAAAGCCAAGCAGAGGGTTTCCTGTCTCAAACATCCAAACACTGTGGGGTACACAGGACCAAGATGGGACCCAGAAGATAAGTTCCTGAACCATGTGACCAAGATGATGTAGAATGCTTGGATGGAGGATATTACACAGAAAATTTGTTTGGTTTAGAAAGAGCAAACCACATTTTCAATCATCTTGTTGAAACTGTGAGTGAGGAAGATCTGAAAGATTCCCAGAGAGCCATGGTAATAGTTTTTCAGTATGTCTGAGTCAATGGGTGCAATGCCATCACTGTTCTCTTAAATTCAGTTCAGTCTTTAATTTTTAAAATTGAATAAGAGTAAAAGTATTTATTATAGACCGTGACCTTGATTTCTACCCCCTCCTCATTTTCCCTAGAATTCTCAGCTTAACACCAAATTATCTTCCTACATGGAGGATTGTGTGTGACTCAGCCTCATTACCTAGGTAGAAAAGGACTCGTGTATGTTAACATGGTTAATAGCAGCTCCCCAGGGAGAGGATGGGAAGGTGAGAGCTTCTTCATATCTCAGGAAAGGAAACAGAATCTCAAGGAGATTAAATGACTTGCCCAAGGTCACAGAGTGAGTAAGTCACACAGCTGGGAAATAAATCAAGTTTATTCAGATGTTCTGGTTATGCATTTCTCAAAGCCAGATATGGAGAAAACAAATTACACCAGAACGTGGGGGGAAGGAAACCAAAAAATGGTTCTGCTTATGATTGTAAATGGCAACCCACTCTAAGAGATCCTGTTCATATCAGTTTTTCTCATGCAAAGAGAACATTTGTATGCTTCATCCATTTCTATGTTCCATCATCTCTGGAAGGAAATGTGGCAGCTGCCAAACAGTTTGCAGCTCTGTCATTTTTCTTTAGGGGCCAGAGAGTGAGAAGGATGACTGTGGGATTGCAGGAATGGCTTGCCAGCAGTGCTTAGGGTGTGCTGTTGGGAGGATGTCTTGGATGAGGTGCAGGACAGCAGTAGGTTTAGGACCATTCCATCCTGACTGCCAGCAGCCTGTGGGCTGAATACATTCTGCAGATGCAAGGAAGAGTGAGCCAATTTCTCCGAAGTTTGTTGTTCATCATTCTCGATGGAGGGATGTAAAGAAAATTTCACTTTGGCATTTCTTGTGTGTTTCAGTGCAGATTCCCCACTCTACTCCACTCCTCACCACTGATGTATAAGATTCTAGCTGATCTGGCCCCTGACTTCCCCTTCTCTCTCTTACTACATGCAAGCCTCTCTGGTCCTCATTCCATACTGCAGTGTGCTGCGGTCACTCCCACTCAAGACTTTTGTGTCTGTGGATCTCTCTGCCTCCATTGCCTTTCCCCATGACGACTGCATGGTTGCCTCCTCCTCAGAGATGCATTCCCTGAACCAATATCTGTAAGGCTGTTTTCCCACTCTCTTCCAGTCCCTAGTGATCACTCTTATTTGCCTAACACTATCTAAAATAGAGTTTTGCCAAGAAAATGCACTGGTCATAGCAAACACCCTCTTCCAACAACACAAGAGAAGACTCTACACATGGACATCACCAGATGGTCAACACCGAAATCAGATTGATTATATTCTTTGCAGCCAAAGATGGAGAAGCTCTATACAGTCAACAAAGACAAGACCGGGAGCTGACTGTGGCTCAGATCATGAACTCCTGATTGCCAAATTCAGACTTAAATTGAAGAAAGTGGGCAACACCACTAGACCATTCAGGTATGACCTAAATCAAATCCCTTATGATTATACAGTGGAAGTGAGNGACTTTGTTTTTTTGGGCTCCAAAATCACTGCAGATGGTGACTGCAGCCATGAAATTAAAAGGCGCTTACTCCTTGGAAGAAAAGTCATGACCAACCTAGATAGCATATTCAAAAGCAGAGACATTACTTTGCCGACTAAGGTCCGTCTAGTCAAGGCTATGGTTTTTCCTGTGGTCATGTATGGATGTGAGAGTTGGACTGTGAATAAGGCTGAGTGCCAAAAAATTGATGCTTTTGAACTGTGGTGTTGGAGAAGACTCTTGAGAGTCCCTTGGACTGCAAGGAGATCCAACCAGTCCATTCTGAAGGAGATCAACCCTGGGATCAACTGTGGGAATGATGCTAAAGCTGAAGCTCCAGTACTTTGGCCACCTCATGCAAAGAGCTGACTCATTGGAAAAGACCCTGATGCTGGGAGGGATTGTGGGCAGAAGGAGAAGGGGACAACCAAGGATGAGATGGCTGGATGACATCATGGACTCAATGGACGTGAGTCTGAGTGAACTCCAAGAGTTGGTGATGGACAGGGAGGCCTGGCGTGCTGCGATTCATGGGGTCGCAAAGAGTCGTACACGGCTGAGTGACTGAACTGAACTGAACTGAAACTAAAATTTAGAGAAATGAAGGTCTTTCCTCAGGACCACATATGAAACAACAGGTGGTGAAGGGATTCGAAACTGGGTGAATGATCTTCCAGTCCCATTGTTCTTGACCACTGTTTTATCTTCGCTTTTTCATTATTTAGTCATCCCTTTAGTAAATCTTTTCTTTTTAGGTATTTATTGTATGGTGGACACTAGGGGTTCAAAGCAAGACAAGTTATAATGATCCAGTCCCTGGAGAAGTTCAGCACCCAGGATGGAGGGGTATATAGCATCCTCCTCCCTTCCTTGCTGACACTAACGGAACACTTACTGGGAACCAGCTCTGAGCTAAATCCTGTGAGAGTCTCAGTATTCTCCCCAGGTAGGTGCTGTTATCATACCATTTCTACAGATAAGAAGATGAAGGCTGGAGAGAAAGTAGGTTGCCCAAGGACTCACCAAGAGAAAGCAACTGGCTGGGACATGACTTCAGTTTTATTTGGCTTCTTCAATGTCTGTGCCTGTCCCTACAATACCGAATTACAGAAATGTGGAGAATGCATGTACAAAGGAAGCTGCAGTACACTTTGAGAGTTCAGGGTAGGATGTGCTTAATTAGGTCTAGAGAAGCTGGAGGAGAGTTCCTGAAGAATACTAAATCTAGAAAGGAAGAAAATGTAGATTGTTTTGGGTAGCTGTCCTTTCTGCCTTCCTGATTAAATATATTCTTCATCTGGCAATGAGTGAGGTTGGAAGGGAAGTGAAAGCCAACAGGGAGACACTCCTAGAAGGCATATTTGTGTTCAACATATAGAACTTTCTGATAATTATTCCAGACTAAGAGTAGGATTGATTGTTTGAGAAGTGATGAGTCCCCCATTATGGAGGCTTGAAGGTGGCCAGTGTCTACATGGGGAGATTCAGGTACTAGTCAGATGAAGTCAAGGATATCTAATTTGGTTGTGCATAAGAATTGATGGGTGATTTGAAATACCAGTCCTTGTGTTTTCCCTCTAGATATTCTGATTCAGTGGGTCAGGACAGGGTCGCAGGCTTCAGCATTTTAAACAAACTCCCCAGGTAATGTTGAAGGACCTGGTCATGGTGAAGGCACACTCCCACAAGTGGGCTCGGTGGCCTTTAAAGTCATCCAACACTGAGGTTCTCTAAGCAGTGTTTCCTAGCATGTATCTCACAGGCCATTCAATCTGTAATAGGAGTTGACAAACATTTTCTTTCAAGCGACAGATAGTGAAGGATTTCAACCTTTTAGGCCATAGGGTATCTGTCACTACTCAAATTACTGTGTAGTGTCAAAGCAGCCATGATATATAAATGAATGTATGTGGCTGTGTTCTCATAAAATTTTATTTACAAAAATATGTAATAGGTCAGATTTGGTCTATGGGTTGCAGTTTGCTGACCCTTGACCTACAAAAATTAGTGCTATATAAAAATGAGTTTGTGAAAGTATATAAGCTATACACTCTTCATGAGAAATCTTGGTGCCTTGGTAGCATCTTAAAAGTTCTAGAAGGCCTGAAAAGTAAAGAGACTTGTTTAGTTTTGGTTGACTCAGAATTTCTCAAATTCATTTTACCAAAGAACCTCCTTACTATATATAACACTGCTATCCTCTTAGACGGAGAAGGCAATGGTACCCTGCTCCAGTACTCTTGCCTGGAAAATCCCATGGACGAAGGAGCCTGGTGGGCTGCAGTCCATGGGGTTGCTAAGAGTCTAGCATGACTGAGCAACTTCACTTTCACTTTTCACTTTCATGCACTGGAGAAGGCAATGGCAACACACTCCAGTGTTCTTGCCTGGAGAATCCCAGGGACAGCGGAGCCAGGTGGGCTGCTGTCTATGGGGTCACACAGAGTCGGACACGACTGAAGTGACTCAGCAGCAGCAGCAGCAGCATCCTCTTAGAACTGGTGTTTCAGAGAACACACTTTAAGAAATACTTATTCACAGCTTACAAGTGGACAAGATACAATTTGGGTAGACTGTCCTCTGAGAGGTTAGGAAGAAATTTTCCCTAGAATGTGTACTTCACCCAGATCACTGTTGTCTAAATTTAACCCACGTAAGGCAGTGTCCTTGACTTAGGGTGCCATATACATATTAAAATGTACATGGACTAATTGGTTCCTTCCTCAGGAAGGTGGTTTTGAAAGCAAGTGATGGAGTAGAAGCATGGAATTATTTGGACAAGGTCAAAGAAAAGACATCTTGGAAAGGAAGGAGCAGTTAGGGGGATAAATAATTATAATAAGAATTATTAAATACTTGTTGTATACCTACCACTATACTGAGGCCTTTATCTAGATCTGTGGTTCTCACAGAAGCAATTTTGCCTCCCATAAGACCTTTGGCAATGGAGACATTTCTGATTGTCAGGTCTGGGGGTATGGGGTATTGCACTAGCATCTGCTGGGGGGCTAGGGATGCTGCTAAATGTCCCACAATGCACAAGACAGCCTCACCTGTATCCCTAGCAAGGAATTATGCAGCCCCAGATTTTCATAGTGCCTCTTTTTTGAGAAGCTCTATCTAGATTATCTCATTTCTTATCTAACTTTGTGAGGTACTGGTATTATTTGTACTTTTAAGAAATGAGGACACCAAGGCAAAGACTTTCTCTAGTTAACAACAGTGTGTGCCCATTCTTAAAAGCTTACATTCAGTTGACTGTGGCAAAAACAGTTTTCACTTCCATGGCCACATAGCCCATGACTTTAAGAGATCTTTCCGTAGATCCTTCATGTCATCAACCCCTTTCCCTATCCCCATTCCTTTTCATTTGCTGCTCTTGATACCTTAGGAACATTCAACTTTATCCATCGTCTGAAAATATAACTCTGACATCCACTGAAACACTCCGTATTTAAGTGTAAATGACTGGCCTGCCTGTTTATGTTCAGTTAGGTTTGTTACACCAGGCAAATTATTTTGACCTATTGGCTTTGGTTTCTGTAAATGGAAATGATAACAGTGCATTCCCTTGCTACTTTGATTCCATTTGATTCAAACATCAGCTATTGTACTCTGTTTGGAACATTGGGGTATCCAAAGAATGCACAACCCCCCAGGGAGAGCATGCTGAGTGAATGGGATCTTTAAGGAGGAAGTAAATTCTTTTTTTTTTTTTTTAATAAGCCCGCCCAGCTCCAGTTTTTCTAGCAGTCTGCAAGCATGCTGCGGAGTGTGTGAGTGGGCTTAAGAGGGTCTGGACAATATCACCAAAGGGCAGTTCTTAGCCTGATATTTGGTCTGGGGATAAGGAGGGCTAGAAGTGCTTGCATGGCAGCACAATACAATGTTGAAAGTTAACCTAAACAGAATTCTGGGGTGAACGTGACAGAAACTTGTGAAGAGACATTCTCAGGGCCCACCACTATGAGTTATCCTCCTCTCTGGTAACGAAGAAACATGGATCCCTTGTGCTTTATTTTTAATACTGCTAAACTGAACAGTCAATTTCAGACAATCCATGAATAAAGAGGTTGTTACTGGGAAGATGATACCCCATGAATTATCATTAAGCACTGAAACCAATACTCAGAAAATAAAATAATGCAATGGCAGGAACATTCATGATGGCGCATCATAGTGACAAAGTCTGAACATGGCAGAGTGGCAAACTTTGGGCCTAGAAGACTGGCTTTCCCTTTATTCTCTCTTATCTTCTGCTCCTCTCAGAGATGTCAGCTCTTTTTCTCTCTTTCCATTGTACTGACTCTGGCTTTTCAATTATTTCACAGTAAGAGAAGATACTTCTAGAATTGGAAATTACAGAGACGCCACAATCGTAATGAAGTTTCTTTTCAGAGTCTCAGATCCTCCTGGGTACTAGTGACTGTTGAACACTGTGCCCTTGGTACTCACAAATACCAGGAGTTAAATAGTGTAATAAGAAATGTCCCATAAATAGTCTTTCCCCATCTTCCTAACCATTAATAAAATAAATATTGTGATGTCAGTGTGGTTTGAGGACATCAGATTGGAGGAAGAACAGGGGACATGAGGGCACATGCCCAAGGAGGCTCATGGAGGGTAACCAGCATGTCTTAAGGAAAAAGTGAGGTTGTTCGATTATTTCATAGCAAGAGATATGTCATACGTTATGGATATTTGTAATAAGTTGTATTTTCCTGCCAGTATTCTTGGGCCTCCCTTGTGGCTCAGCTGGTAAAGAATCCACTTGCAATGCAGGAGACCTGGATTTGATTCCTGGGTTGGGAAGATCCACTGGAGAAGGGATAGGCTACCCACTCCAGTGTTGTTGGGCTTCCTTTGTGGCTGATAAAGAGTAAAGAATCTGCCTGCAATGTGGGAGACCTGGGTTTGATCCCTGGGTTGGGAAGATCCCCTGGAGAAGGGAAAGGCTACCCACTGCAGTATTCTGGCCTGGAGAAGTCCATGGTTCATGTATAGTTCATGGGGTCGCAGAGAGTTGGACACAACTGAGTGACTTTCACTTTCACATTTTCCTTGACTACTAAATCCCATTCCTTTTTTGCTTTCCTTAAGCCTTTTCTTTATAGTTTATTGAACAGCAATAAGGGAAGTACAAAGACCTATAATTTGGAAGAATATAACTTGATATTTATATCTTGGCTCTGCCTCTAATTACCTGAGTGGTGTGGGCCAGTCACTTAGTTCTTCTAGATCTTAGTTTTTTTAACAGCTCAATAAGGGCTTCCCTGATGGCTCAGCAGGTGAAAAATCCACATGCAATGCACAAGAGTCTGGAGATGCAGGTTTGATCCCTGGGTCGGGAAGATCCCCAGGTTGGGAAGATCCTGTGGATAAGGAAATAGCAATCCACTCCAGTATTCTTGCCTGGAAAATCCCATGGATAGAAGAGCCTGGTGGACTACTGTCCCTGGGGTTGCAAAAGAGCAGGACACCGCAGCACAAAAACAAGCAAGGAAATGTTACTTATCTCATAGGATTCTTTTGTGAAATAAAGGAAATGATGTATGTTGAGTGCCTAGAATACACTAGGCACTCAAAAATGATAATTGTTATTCTCAAATAGAAGTGAAATTATATTGATGCTCTAATGAAATAGCTCTGTTAAAATGCGTAGCTGCTTCTCATGAAGAAGAACTGTTCCTTGTACCTGGTAATGAGCAGCAGACATAAGTGATTAGAATTTCAGTTTGTCACTTGTTTCTTGGTGGACCTCTGATCATTCAAAGTAGGAAGATATAGTGCAAAAGGAAAAAAGAAAGACAGACCTTGGGAGTCCCACAGTAAATAGATTTACAAGAATTTAAATTTGATTGTAAATAAATTGTTGCTAAAAGAATTCTTGTAAACACAGGGTTAACAGTCCTTAGGAGGCTAGTTGATCTGTTTCATGTTATCATTTCTTGGTTCCTTAAACTCAGTGACTCAAACTGGGCTGCCCTCTTAGCCTGGGAAATCCCTAAAGCGGAAACTGGGGGTGGGAAGGAGGGGAAAGAGCCCTTTTGTGATTTTCTCAAAATGAATCACCAGTGATTAGAGCCAATTCAATTTTGGATTCGTTCAACTAAGTCACCTTGAAAAGTGGAAGCACCTTTGCCTTTCCCTTTTCCTTTCTTTGTTCTCCAGCCAGCCACAACGCCTGGGGTCCACCACACGCCCTCACCTCTTACACAAAGACCTTCAGGACTGGGAAGTCTCAGCAGCCTCCCTGGGGAAGAACCCTGCACAATGCCCCTCCCCCTCCATTTCCACCCTGCAATCTTTTCTGGCAGGTGCTGGTTGACTCAGTTTTCCATCTGGGCAGTTTTGGAGTTTTGCTTTTCCTCTCTTTTGGTAACCCTGTTGTTGTTCAGCCTCTCAGCCATGTCTGACTCTGCGACCCCATGGATTGCAGCATGCCAGGCTTCCCTGTCCTTCACCATCTCCTGGAGCTTGCTCAAACGTGTGTCCATTGAGTTGGTGATGCCATCCAACCATGTCATCCTCTGTCGCTTCCTTCTCCTCCTGCCCTCATGAGTTGGCTCTTCACATCAGGTGGCCAAAGTATTGGAACTTCAGTTTCAGCATCAGTCCTTCCAATGAATAATCAAGGTTGATTTCCTTTAGAAAAATGCGGTTAGCTAGCTCCTTATTCATTGGAGTTAGTAAATGTCTGGGTAGGTAAAACTACTCCTAGTGGTGAAGAGACTCTGAGAGTCCTTGGTTGATTGTATTAAAGGTAGCAGAGGCTCTTTGCACATGTCTAAGTAGACTCTCGTGCTGGCTAGAACACTCAGGAAGATGACAGAAGCAAACAAAGGCATCTGGTGGGATTAGATTGGGATAGGCTTCTAGAATTGTCTATTACAACCACTTAGAGAGCAGTTCTCCTGGGTCCCCTTACCCTACTGCTCTCCACCCGGGTGCCCTTTCCCAATAAAATCTCCTGCTTTGTCAGCTCATGTGTCTCCTCAGACAATTCATCTCTGAGTGTTAGACAAGAGCCCAGTTTCGGGCCCTGGAAGGGGTCCACCTTCCTGCAACAAATGGCGACTCTGGCGGGGATTCTTCTTCACTGAGACTGACATCCTGACCACTCGGGATACTCAGGGGCCAGCTTGCCTGCCAATGGACCAGACCCAGCGGCCGCAACTGGGACCCTTTTGTCCCTGGTCTCCTCCTATGCGGACAACTGGCCAGAGTGCCCCGACCGGTTAGGAACAAGAGACTTTATTGACCTCTCTCCCCTTCCCTCTCTCTTTCCTCTCCTTAACCCTTCTATCCTTTCCTGTTTTTCTAGTCCCCCGGTCCTGGATGCAGGAATCTGGTCGAAGGGCCCTCAGCCTGAGCTGAGGATTGGAGACTGATCACCTCCTCTTGGCAGAGAACTCGAATTCTGGTTCTGGTCTGGTCTGATTTCTGGTAGGGCCGAGTTCCAGTTCTCCCTTCTCTGGAGGCCCAGGGAAAAGTCCCATAATGCCTGGGTATCTGTAGGTGGCAGGAGACGTCTGTAAGGCCACCCCTTTCATCCCCCTCTCCCGCCTCCTCCCCCTTCTTCTTTCAACCTGGCTTCCTTTCCTCCCTTGAAATGTTTGATGTTAGTACTTGGATCTGAAGTTCTGTGTCTCTATAGGAGGTTCTCTAAGAGACTGTATTCTTGTATTTAAGGGCTTCCCTGGTGGTGCAGAGGTTAAAGCGTTTGCCTGCAATGTGGGAGACCTGGGTTCAGTCCCTGGGTCAGGAAGATCCCCTGGAGAAGGAAATGGCAACTCACTCCAGTTTTCTTGCCTGGAGAATCCCATGGACGGAGGAGCTTGGTGGGCTACAGTCCACCGGTCGCAGAGAGTCAGACACGACTGAGCGACTTCACTTTCACTTTAGGGATGTGGTGGAGGGAGAGGAGCTATGATTTTCCTTCCCTTCTTCCTGCTTTCCCTCTGTTTCAGTGAGTAGACAAAATTGTGTTTGAAGGAGGGCAAAAATGATACTGGGACAGAATTTTTTTTTTTTTTTTCCTGAAACAGAATTTTAAAATTCAGTTCTGCATGATTTGATTCAGCCAACCGTGCCTGAGCCTCAACTCTAGCAGGAGGGCAGCTGACATACAGGTCCCGTCCCTGCCTTCCTGGAGCTGTCTCCTAGGAAGGAAGATGCCTATCTTAAAAAGACAACTGCCTTTTCCATCCTAATCAAGACATTGTGAATCATGGGTCTGATGTATTAGCTACACTGTTACATATGCACATTAAAATAAATGAAAGAGCAGATGAACCTGTTCCTCCATGTACCACACACCCAGTGCACCTCACATATGCTCAGTGGCGGGTAGATCACATATGGGGAATCAATGCTATACAATGCTCTGCAGGTAGGTACATGACAGAGGTCTCTGCAGAGGCTATCCACAAAATCAGGAAGGAGGAGCAAGGCAAGAAAGATAGAAAACGGGGGACAGAGAACTTCTCTGCAGATTCTGGGCTGAGATTCAAAACGTAAATGGAAATTTGCTAGAGAGTCCAGGGGAAAGGGGACTTCAGACAGAAGGAGCAGAGTACGCTAAATTTAAACTATTAGGGAAAGGAGTAAAAGATCAATGCATTCATTCAACAAATATTTAATTTCAAACCACATGTCTGTTTGCTAGTTTTCTGCAAGGTTCGTTCTGGAAGGATCCACCAGGAAATGTGATAAATGGTGTTGCTCACAATCTAGTCATACAGGCAATAGGCACATATGCAGATACAGGTATCCGGAGACAAGCATCCTTAGAGAGTATACGATTAAGGACCAAAATAGCAGCACTGATAAATTACTGTGGGGTCTGCAGATAGCACTGGCTGAGAAAGGCTTCCTGAAAGTGAGGGACTGGGAAGAATAGGGTAAATTTGGAGAATGGAGGAAACAGTTCAGATAGGAGAAATAAGTCAGGAGGGGCAACTGCAGTTACAGACACAAATCTAACCTATTTCCACCCCTTGAGCTCTAGACTGAAGGTGGGCACAGCTGTCATCCAGGTTCTTAACCCAGTGCCCTAGATAGATGTTAAAGGCTCTGTGACTCCCCAGACGTGGATGCAAATACTTTTTGAATTCATGTCTGCATTTTTCAGGGGAAAGTATTTCTGGTTTTTATCTGATGCTCCAAAGAGTAACAGGCAGTTGCTCAAGGGTTTATGCAAATCTATTCTAATGTGTCTTTATTATTATTATTTTTTTTTTAACAAAGAAATCCAGCTGTCACAGACTTGAAGAGAAGCAACATTTCTCAGAGTGATTAGATTAATTTGCCCAAGGTCCCTTGGTGGAATTTCTTCCCCAGTGAGATTAGACTCTAAGGCCCACCCATGCACTTAACCACCACGATACACTGTTCACTCTCATTCCCCATGGAGCAAATCTGCTTAGGTCCCTGGCAGGCAATGTCACCTCCACTGCAAGGGCTTCTGATACTCTCAGCTTGTGAAACAGCCTTCTGAGCGATAGGCCCTGGTCACTGACCTTGGCTTGAGTGTTAATTTTCTCCTTTTGACACCTGATTTTACTAATCATCATACTGTACTTATAAGAGCCAGTCCTTTAAAAACTGGAAAGAAAGCATGCTTTAAATACCTTCAGTACAGCCTATCTTTTTAAGGCAATATTTCATTGCAGTAGCTACATATGAACCTTTATGTTCAAAAATAGCCATTTTAAAATCACCACTTAAAATCCATATTTATAAGAACCTGCTTGCAAATGCACTGCTTAGACATAATTTTTAAATTAATTCTTCTTCTACTGTTATTACCCAAAAGTAGAGAAATTATTACCAAGCCCCATGTTCCCATCTTCTTTCATTTATGAACTCATGACCATTCCTATTTCCTCTTAGCTCCACCACTCTCTGTTGCCACCTGGGATTATTTTGAAGCAAATTTCTCATATCATATAATTTCACCTTTAAATATTTCAGCATTATTCAGAATTTAAAATAGACTCTTATAAATAGGCCACTTGCTCAGTCATGGAAAAAATCTTACACTATACAGTGGCATGTGAAAGGATTTTATTTAAATAGGGCTTCTCTGGAACATTTTTGTCTGATAATTTCTGTTGGTTGAAGGTCTCTTTGATAATGACGTCTGTCGCACTTTCGAGAATCACTGTTGCTGTGAAGTATAGTTTTAGTCAAGTTAGTTCAGCAAATATGCAAATATACAGTTCTGCTATAAGGCATGTTTTGAACAAATGGATTTGTTTCAGTGCCATTATATATTAGGGAATAATTTAGATATAATCAAATTTCATGTGAGCTTATGCATGATTTGAAAGTGAAAGTATTCATTGCTCAGTCATGTCCAACTCCTTGTGATGCCATGGACTGTAGCCCGACAGGTTCCTCTGTCCATGGAATTCTCCAGGCAAGAATACTGAAGTGGGTAGCCATGCCCTTCTCCAGGGGAATTTTCCAGATCCAGGGATCAAACAAAGGTCTCCTGCATTACAAGCAGATTCTTTACCATCTGAGCCACCAAGGAGGCCCCTATGCATGATTTCATCCCCACAAAACACTTGAAGAGCATAGAAAACTGTTACAAGCTGAACTGGGCTGTGTTTTCATCCCCACAAAACACAGACACATACATATTCTCAGACATCCATCAGCTACTTTGTACTTTGGTTCACTCCAAATGTTATGAGTCACACCCCATCTATATCTAGTGCTAGAACTTTCCATTCAGTTTCAGATAACCCTGCTTCTACTGCTTCACAATTTTTCACAAGCTGAAACTGTTCCAGTACCCATTTCCACAGGCAATGCCAGTATAATATTTATTGAAGTTACTTATGCATTTCTTAGCCATTTAACATAGATATAACAGCATTTCTCTTTTTACTAGGCTTCTATTCTTTTTCTTTTCTAATGTGTTGCTGACAAGTGTTTTGAGTGTTGTGCCCTCTAACCCAGAGTTTCTCAACCTTGTTACTATTGGCATTTGGCACTGGACCATTTTGTGCAGTAGGGATTGTCCTGTGCAGGGAAGGGCACTTAGCAACAACCCTGCCCTTGACCCCCAGACGCCAGTAGCACCACCTCCTCTCCTGCTCAGACCCTCCCAGTTCAGTTCAGTTCAGTCACTCAGTCGTGTCCGACTCTTTGTGACCAGTTGTGACCAAAAAAGAAAAAGTTGACTTTGCCAAGTGTTCCCTGGGGAGAGAGGCAAAATTACACTAGATTTCAAGATTTTATGAGTAACTGAGAGAGCCTGCTGTAAGCCTGTTTCCCACAAGCCTGTGGTATTTCTCACACTACTTTGCATTGCGTGATAACTTTTAAGATCTTGTATGTCGTATCACAGCAGAACTGACTGTTGCATCTAAAATGAATGTCTTCACGTCAGTCCTTGTGCTGACGTTATTTATGGTAGGCTGCAGTCCGTGACTGAGCAACTGAGCACAGCACAGCACGCACTGGATGACGTGGGGCTTCCCATGTGACTCAGCAGTAATGAATCTGCTTGCCATTGCAGGAGAGGTGGGTTTGATCCCTGGGTCGGGAAGATCCCCTGGAGAAGGAAATGGCAACCCATTCTAGTATTCTTGCCTTGGAAATCCCATGGACCCAGGAGCCTGGTGGGGCTACAGTTCATGAGGTTGCAAACAGTCGGACACAACTAAGCAATTAAACAACAGATTCCTTTCACTGCATTGAGTTCAACACATAAATTCCAGAATTAAGGAAATCACTGAATCCTAATAATGTCTTTACTTTCAGAGTTTATAGACCTTGTACCGTACAGGATCTTATGACAAAAATAACAGTAACAATAGCAGTTACCTTTTCTCAGATATTCCATAAGAACCAAGCACTGTGCTGTAGGCATTAGGGTCATATTTAACCTTCATAAGAACCTATTCTGGGAGCCACTGTCTGTCACAGCTTTAGCAAAAGAGAATTCTCAGAATAGCATCTGACTCCCAGAGGAATGGGTGATTTGCCTGAGGTCAGCCATCCAGCAGGGGGATGAGAAGCATCAGGAAACCACAACTCTAACTCTGAAGCCTAGGTTCTGGTTACTCTGAAGCCTCCTGGCTCAAGGATATTAGAGGCTATTTATTAAGCACCTGCTCCTTTTACCAAAGTCGTGAGTGTAACCTTGATAATGGAGCAAACAGTTGAAAAGTCAAAGTGCTCAAAGGGATTGAGCTTAGTAAAGATGACTTCACATCCCTGCACTGAAGCGTTATGCAAACATTAAGTATAATGTTGTAGAAAAAAAAGTATATTGTGACACCTTCATACTTTATTTATCAGTAGCTCATGATTCTGTTTCTACACAGGAAAATAGTAGAAAATACTAGAAGGTGTTATACCAAATCAAGAAGCAGTATTATTATATCCTTGTGCTAGGATGACCAGTGATATCTGGCCTCATCATTTTGCTTAACCATGTTTTAAACATTTTCAGCCAGAAACATATATTTTATACACACATACACATGCAATTCTAAGGAAAAAAGTGAAGCCTAAGATAGCACAACAGATAGTAAAAGGGAAGCCAGATACTTAATGAATTCAAGTTGGATTAGATTCTAGAATACAGAAAGGACTTGCAGATGTGATTACAAAACCACTGTCAGCAATCTTAAAGAAATCAGAGACTGGGATCAAGGCCAGGGAATTGGAGACAGGAATAATGTTATTCCAGTTTTCAAAAATGAGAAAAATGTGGATTCTAAAAGCTAGAAGGCAATGGATGTGGTATTCAGAACCCAATCATTAAAACACACTCTTTACGAACATTAAGAAAAGACAGCTTAGCCATTGATGGCTGAGAGTCTAAGGAAGTTGAAGTCACGTTGGCCTAACTTCATTTTCTCGTTCAGTTGTTTTTGATTGATCAGTAAAGTACTCCAGGTATCACACACTTTGATTCCAACAGGAGCATTTGATTAACAAATATGTGTTTTTTGTTGTGGAAAGCCTGGGCTAGATGATAATTTGATGAGTTGGGTGCAAGCCTAACTGAATTATCCATAACAACTACCAGTGACTGTACATTACTCAAGAAAGGTGCTGGGCTAAGCCTTTGAACACACAGCCTCCTCAGATGGATGCCATGGTTATTCCTCTTTTCAGAGATTGGGAAATGGAGGCTTGGAGAAGCCATCCTATTCTGGAAGATACGTAAATAGCAGAGTTGGGACTGGTGCTTTTAATTACCTCTCCATACTGTCCTCGTCGTAAATAAATAGAGATTTATTTAGTATGAGGGTTGCAGTTGCAGGCTGAGTCTTCATTGCGCGCAATATATTGCTCAATGACTCCTAAGAGCTACAAGACTGACAATTGTCAAATTCCAGATGACATACAGCTGGCATTAGCCACCTCTGTCTTCAGAGTCACTTCCTGTCCTTCGGTTGTAGGAGTGGCTGCTCCAATGTGTGGGACTGGGACAGAGGCCCTGAGAGGCATGGGCATGGGCAGAAACCACACTCCAATCTGCTTTTTCCAAAAATGTATTTGCTGAGGTCAGCGTGAAGTTCAACTTTTTCAGTACTTTCCATGGACATTTGGCCTGAATAAGAAAGAGGCTTTTGGCCTATTTATTTCTCTAGTTCTTTCAGTTGAAAATAAATCTTTGGGGGGAAAATCCTCTAGTTCTGAAAATAAAAGATTTATTTCTTTTAAAATTTTCCCTGCAAAGTACTATGTTATAGAAGTTAGAAAGGAGGAGAAAGCAGAAAAGAGAGAAAAAGAGGGAAGGGAGGAACAGGAAAGGGAAGGAGAAGCAGGGAAGGAGAAGATGACAACAGCAGGGTGAGAGAAACAAAGAATGAGAAAAAGAAACTGCATTGTGTATTAAAATCAGATTTCTCTTTAAGGCAGCAGAGAAAATGAAAAGAGTTACAGTTTGCCCAGCTGTTTGGTCTAGATGCAATGTAAACAAGCCGGCCCCCCATCTGGCCCCCAGGAAGCCGTGAATCTCAGTGGAGCCTGAGCGCCTGCTTGGCCAAACTGCCCTGAACCCTCCCTGGGCCCCTACTTGCTGAGTCAGCAGGAACAGCCAAGGGACTTTGACTGTTTCCCATTTTCATTCGTCTGAGCGCCAAATAGCAGAGTATGCAGGTGAAGGGTGATGTCCTGGAACAATCAAGGTCAGCTCCGATTAGGAAATTGGGACACAGATTGCAGATCCTTCCTGACTCTGCAGAGCTGAGTTTCTGGGGAGATTATTCTTAGCTGGCGTTAGGAAATGTGCACCATGAAGATTTGGCCAGGCATATTAACCCAATATTTGTGTTCTGGGCTTTATTTTCTTCTCTATCAAGACTATCCCCTGGCATATTTGCATCGTGAAACGTGCTGCAGCCATAAAAAAAGATTATATAGACTACAGGGCAATGGTACTTGCCAGGAACAGATGCCTGCCATGTGTAGTTTGTAAAGAGCCCAAGCATAATAAGACAGAGATAGCATCAGTTATCTCTAGGTAGTAGGATTGCAGGGGATGTTTTTTTATTTTATATATTTCTGTATTGTTTGTAGTTTTATACTCATAGCTATGTATATGGAAGGTTTCCTATGTAGCGGGCACCATGCCAAGTATTTCATGTGAATCATCTCATTGGCTCCTTGCTAGAGACCTTTGAGCAGGTACTGGTAAGCATCCTCATTTTATTGATGAGGCAACGTAATTAAGACCTTTGCTCAAGGTTATGCAAGCCACAAAATGCCAGAAAATGAGACTGAAACCCATAACCCACACTAAAGCTTGTACTCTTAAGCACCATATACCAGTACTTTTTTTTTTTTCTGAAAACAATAATTAAAATGTATCCTGACAATTGGTTAAGTCAATTTCTGAACAGAATACAGCTATTTAAAATGAATGGGTTGACAGTTACTGATGGTGACAAAATGTTCCTAATGTGCCGTTATGTGAGGAGGCATGTTACAGGTCTCATTCCATGTGAACTCACGTGCCCAAGTGCACCCTTAGGAGACAAGTATCTCTGTTGATGTGTTAACTGTGACTTTCAGTGTGGGGACGGGGATCATTTAAGACTTTTGATTTCTAGTGGTTTAACATTCTCAGTGGTTTCCCAGATGGCGCTAGTGGTAAAGGATCTGCCTGCCAATGAGGGAAACCTAAGAGATGTGGGTTCAGTCCCCAGGTGAGCAATATCTCCTGGAGAAGGAAATGGCAACCCACTCCAGTGCTCTTGCCTGGGAAATCCTACGGACAGAGGAGCCTGGCGGGCTATGTTCCATGGGGCTGCAAAGAGTCGGACACTACTGAGTATGTGCACAAACAGCAAGAAAACAGTCTTTAAAATAGCAAATAGCACTTTTGTAGTAATGAAAGGACCGCAGCTCTCCACCTGCCTTCCTGACACCCGGCACAGCTGCCTAAATGCCTCCCCTCCCCATTCCTTTCTCCAACTTGTGCAATAGTAGCTTGTCTTTCTTTTTTCTTTCCCTGGGGCCTGCCACTCCCTGGGCTGGCCTTCTTTGGCCAGACCCTGAGTTGGTGCTTCAGAGACAAGAAACAGAAACTGGCAGATAACTTGCCTCCTGAGTTACTCACCTCTGTTTTCTTTGCTCCCTGAGGCAGCTCACAGAGGTCAAAAGCTGACTTGTTGAAAGGGGCTTGTTAGAGATAAGGATTCTTGACTCCCAGGGCTCAGTGGACAGGGTGTGGCCATGGGATAGCTGGAATTTTGAAAGTCATGTCAAGATTTCTGCAAAGGCTTCCATGAGAAGCAGCTGGAAAATGTCTCTCACGCCTGAAGGGAAGGTCATATACCAGACAACAAGGCCCTCCCTTCCATGCAATGCCCTTTGCCTGAAATCCATTCATTCATTCAAGAACTACTTATTGAATGCCTTCTATATGTAAGATATAGCTTCAGATACTTGGAAATCAGCAGAAAAAAACTGACCAAAGTCCTTGTCCCTGTGACACTTGACTTTCTAACCTTTCCACCATCTTGTCTACTAGAAAATACCACCTCATGATTTAAGATCAGAATTTTAGGCTCAACCTGGAGAGTTCTATGATAACTTAGGGGAAAACATTAGACTCTCTTTTCTCAGATTCCATTATATTTAATTGGCACTGATTTTTCTATTATATAATTTATTGTACATGTGTGTGCTTATGTGTACTGTAATTGTTTATGTGCATTTTTCTCAAAGACCATGAACTGAGACATCTGGGGTCAAATTCATTTTCCATCACTCCAATTACTGTGTGACACTTAAATTTAGTTTTTACTTAGTCTAGTTTTTTCACCTATATCTTTGGAATATTAATATCTAACTCAAAATATTGTTGTGGGGTTTACAAGAGAAATGAAAACTTGTTTATGCAAAAACATGTATATGAATATTTAAGCAGCTTTATTCATACAAATCCAAAACTGGAGGCAAGCCACGTGTCTTCTGACTGATGAATGGATCATCAAACTATGCTACGTTTATACTATGGAATACTGCTCAGCAATAAAAAAGCTGATACAGGGAACAATATGGGTGAACATCAAACACATGATTTTTTTGAAGTATATAATGTAACAGTTTTATTATATTTACAGAGCTGTGTGTCCATCACTTCAGTCACTTTTAGAACATTGCAGTATGTGCCCGCCTCCTCACCAAAAAAACTGGCACCATTCAGTCTTAGGGAATCAACTTTGTGCCTCTAGACACTTGCCTATTCTGGTAATTTCATATAAATGGAGTCAAACAATATATGACTTTTTGTTACTGGCATCTTTCAGTTCAATTCAGTCGCTCAGTCGTGTCTGACTCTTTGCGACCTCATGAATCACAGCATGCCAGGCCTCCCTGTCCATCACCAACTCCCCAGAGTCCACCAAACCCATGTCCATCAAGTCGGTGATATCATCCAACCATCTCATCCTCTGTCATCCCCTTCTCCTCCTGCTCTCAGTCTTTCCCAGCACCCAGCATATTTTCAAGCTTCATGCATGATATTGCATGTGTCAGTAACCTTTTCCTTTTTATTCCTGAATAATAGTCTATTGTATTGATATACACCATTTTACTTATCCATTCATCAGTTGATAATTATTTAGATTGTTTTAAATTTTGACTATTATGATTAATACACATTTATGTGTAAGTTTCATGTTTTCAGTTTTAGAAAAATGTACAAACACACATATATATAACTGAATCACTGGACTGTACACCTGAAATTAACACATTGTGAATGAACTATACTTCAGTTTTTAAAAAAATATATATATATGACACCAAAACACCAGCAATGATGCAAGCAATAGACTGAAAAGAAAAGAGACAAAACACATGTTAAGTGAAAGAAGACAGAATCAAAAGGCCACATACAGTATAATTACAGTATAGTTATAATTTATATGACATCCTGCAAATACAAAACACAGCAACAGAACAAGACCAGGGGCTGAAGTGAGAGGTGGGTAGTCCTACATATGGGTAAAATGAAACCTTTTGCAATGATGAGCTATTATCTTTATAGCAGTGGTTATACAACTGTATTCACTGAACCAAACTCATAGAATGAGCACTGTAGAACTGTGTTTAATGGATGGATGGATGGATAATTGGAAGGAAGAAAAGATGCTCAATTTAAAACTTCAGGGGATTTAATGCCTCCAAACATTTCCAATAGGAAATAGAAATAAATTCTTCTCCAATACTTCTCATGGCCTCCCCAAAATATAATCCCATGATAACCTGATACCAAGTGTTCACCAGCTCAGTAGTGCCCCCTCAGATTTGCTTTCACTTCTTCCTTACTATGATCCATTTTTCCTCACTTTTGTTCCTCCACACTGCACTTCCTAATAAAAGAACACAACACCTTTTGCCCCAGGCTTTGCTTTCAAAGGAGCTTAGGGTAAAACACTAGGCATGGGTGTAATTAGGTTCTTGCCAAGGGAAACGGGAGCAGAAATGATGTGTGCTACATTTAGTTCTGAGCCCTCTGCCTTCGGGTATGCTCTCCTTCATTCGCCCTCTTCCTGTGTCAATTCAAATATGGAGACCCCCTAAGAGATGGCAGCACAGCCATATGGAAGGAACTTTTTGGTTTCTGGATGATCCTGTGGAGAAAAGAAACTGCCAGCCTGGACAAATCATCCCAGAACTGTTAGACGAGAAAGAAAATAAGCTCTGTATTTTTTAAACCACAGTATTTCAGGGGTCTCTTTGTCAAAGCAACATAACCTTTACCTAGACAAATATAGGGGAGTCATATGGTTTCTCAAGCACTCTCTCTGATGATGATGCTTCCAAAGACATGGTGGTCACACATATTATCACTGAAATTGTGCCACTTTTAAGGGTTAAGGAGATGCTACATTAATACTAATGATTTGGGTGTGAGAGGGCTAAAGTGGTCTCCTTTTCTCCTTTTTTAAGATGCTAGAATGCTCCCAGAAAACTCAAGCCATCTGATCAATATACAAAGAAAGTATGTCCTGGAAATGGTTTTTAGCACATAAAAAGAGTAGAGTGGCTTTCAAGCCTTCTTCATGAGGACCTAAAAGCATTACTTTGCCGACTAAAGTCTGTCTAGTCTAGGCTCTGGTTTTTTCCTGTGGTCATGTATGGATGTGAGAATTGGACTGTGAAGAAGGCTGAGCGCTGAAGAATTGATGCTTTTGAACTGTAGTGTTGGAGAAGACTCTTGAGAGTCCCTTGGACTGCAAGGAGATCCAACCAGTCCACTCTGAAGGAGATCAGCCCTGGGATTTCTTTGGAAGGAATGATGCTAAAACTGAAGCTCCAGTACTTTGGCCACCTCATGCGAAGAGTTGACTCACTGGAAAAGACTCTGCTGCTGGGGGTATTGGGGGCAGGAGGAGAAGGGGACGACAGAGGATGAGATGGCTGGACGGCATCACTGACTCGATGGACGTGAGTCTGAGTGAACTCCAGGAGTTGGTGATGGACAGGGAGGCCTGGTGTGGTGCGATTCATAGGCTCGCAAAGAGTTGGACACGACTGAGCGACTGAACTGAACTGAACCACTATGTATATCATTTTCCTTCCATTGCAAAGCCTGTTGCTGGGCAAATTAGGATTAACATCAGACTAAATCCTGCATGCCTCAATTTGATCCCAAATCGACTACTTTTTGTTTTGTCCCATTCCCAGTTCCTTCCGGGACTATTATCGCTACATGAGGCAATGTCGTGTGAGACTGGGCTTACATCAGGCTAGTTTATGTTTCATGCAGACCAGTAGCCCCAGAAAATTTTATCTACAAGCCTATGTTATTTACGTTTAAAAGACGTTAGTTGGAGAGAGGAAATGTTAGCATTCAGATGCAAGAAATTGTAAAACTATAATCTGCCAAATAAAACTGTTTCCTTGGAGCTCAGTAAATATTCTCCCAGGGACGGACCTGAAGAATCAGACAGCTGCATCTATTTATGGTTTCCCCTCTGTTCTCTCTCTCCTCTGAGTGGATGAGCTCTGCAGAAAGCAACAGCAGTTTCTTTATAAAGCCTACCTTTTCCCAGCAAGGGACAGGAGTAGTGCAAGAGAGAAACAGTGATCCAGCTGCCATTGAAATGTTCTGACCATCTGCTCCTTCCTTATTTTTCTTTACTCTGTACATGTTCAAATGTCCTTCCTTATTTATCTGTTTGCAGAAAGCAGATGGAATGATCATAATCACATCATCATCATCATCATATTGAACATCTACTCTAAGCTAACCACCATGTTAGTAACTTTAAATTATCTCTTGTCATCCTTACAAAGTTTTCATAAAGTATAAATTTTATTATCCCATTTTCTGGATGGTGAAACTGAGGCTTAGAAAGTTTGAGAGTTGCCAAAGGCCACATAGCCAGTAAGAGGGATGTTCTGAACTGTAAGCCTTTCTCTTTCAAAAGAAATGTGTAATGTGCTGATGAGCCTTCAGAAAAGTTATGAAGTAGGTGCAAGTATGTTTAGCATCTTTCAACTCCCTCTTTTCAAGTCACTGGAACACCTTACTCCTCTGTTCTATTTTTTCCAAAGCTGTCAAGGATCGTAACAGTTCCAAAAGCATCTTTTCTTATACCATTTGCTTGAATATGAGTCTTGCTGAAAGCAAGACAGTTGAAACATCCAAAATAAATAAATAAATCTTCTAAAGGTTGAACATCAGATCACTCAAGAAAGTAACAGGGAAGATCACTTTAGGTTAGTGGGTCTCCCCAAGTCTCCTTTGGTGAATATAGATAGAAAGCTGCTACTCTGAAAATTTAACCCTATAACCTCAGTAAAGTCATGTTCATATGTAAGACTGCCCAAGTTAGGCTACCTTTCAAACTTTCCCATTTACTAAAAATTCTTTAAGGCCATTACTATGATTCCATAGTATTTTGAGGGGGAAAGACAGCCCAGTTTTTTTTTTTTTCTTTCAGACCAATAATACAGGAAAGGTCCAGATCCCTGACTTGGCTCTGATTATGTGAACAGGTGCTTGTTTTCTCATAAATAAAAATGTGATCTTTGAATACAATTCTTTCTGCAGTCCCAGGAACATGGCTTCAGTCTCCTATTGAAAATCTAAAGTGTTACAGTCAGAACAACAGTAGACTTTTCTCTTCCTGAATGACAGTTGAGTTTGGACAATGATTGTTCTCCTTTCAGAAACAGAAAAGGGAACTTGGAAATTCAGCCAGGTGTTAGCCAACCTCCTTGGGGCGTTCTCTTCTGCAAGGTCCTGAAATCCCAGGCCTGGAACAGACCCCACTGACTTTTTCCAAAGTTTGGCTTTTATTAGAGAGGTTGAGGCCAGGGATTTTTCCACGCACAGTTCTTTAGCTCCAAAATTCTGGATCTGACCTTCTGGTCCAAGAGAACTTGCATATCCCAACCTTGAAGACATGGTGTGACTAAAGCATTGAGTTGTTTTTCTTTCCATCGTCTTTTCTTATTTCCAGAAAGAGAGTTTGAAAAAGACGAGTATTTGAGATGTTATTTGGCTTAGAAGCAATTTTGTAGAGAAGAATGTCACCCTAGGGGTTTTCCATCATAGGTAAATTTTTCTCCTTTGCTAAATGAATAATTAATGTTGCTTTAATATGGAACTGGCCCTTCATTTAAACAATTTATATGCATGAATGCCCACTCCTTCTTTCTCTCAAAGCAAATGGAGTCTTCTAACCTACAAGGAGGATGTCTTAAAATAAGTAAACATTTGGGTGGTCTGTTGATATTCACAGAGCACATTTGAAATTAACTAATTTGCCTTCTATGAGAAACAGATTTTTAATGCTGTTCAAAGAGCTGGAACTTTGAAATTAAGTAGCACAAGTTGTCTCTGTGTGTCCTCTGACTTCCTTCAATGGCAGCATTTCCTAATGAAGGGAAGGAGGTTGCCAGAACAAGAGACAGAAGGCCAGGTATGAGGTCTCCTATACAGAGTGAAGTTTAAAGATCAGGAATGAATAGACAGATGAACCATATATTGAAGAACCAGATTCTTAAAACATAGTATTCTCTCTGTATTCCCACACAGTTATAGTTTGCCCATCTCTGCGGCACAACCTAGTAGGCTTCATCTGAGGCTCTTTGGCCAGCTAGCTTCAGGCTGGGTTTAAGTGTAGAATGATACCGACAGGAAAATCAGAGGGCAGGAAAGAATGAAGTCAGGTTATCTCTGCTCTCCTCCTTTACTGTTTTGTCAGCTTCCTTCTGGCCATACCTAAGGTTACCTCTTACCTCTTTAGCTCACGGGATGATTGTCTAAACTTGGGGCTGTCATAAAATATTGCCATAGACTGGATGGCATAAACAACAAACATTTGTTTTCTGGAGGCTGGAAAGATATACATCAAGGCACTGGCCACAATGGTGTCTGGTGAAGGAGCACTTCCTGGTTTGCAGATGGCTCTCTTCTCATTGTATCTTCACATGGCCAAGAACAGAAAGAGAAGCAAGATCCCTTTTCTCTTCCTTTTTTTCAATTAATTTTTATTGGAGTAGAGTTGATTTACAATGTTGTGTTAGTTTCTGCTGTACAGCCAAGTGAATCGGCTGTACGTATAAATATATCCACTCTTTTTTAGATTCTATTCCCATGTAAGTCGACTTCCCTGGTGGCTCAGACAGTAAAGCGTCTGCCTACAATGTGGGATAGCCAAGTTCAATCCCTGGGTGGGGAAGATCCTCTGGAGAAGGAAATGGCAACCCACTCCAGTACTCTTGCCTGGAAAGTCCCATGGATGGAGGAGCCTGGTAGGCTACAGTCCATGGGGTTGCAAAGAGTCAGACACAACTGAGCGACTTCACTTCACTTCCCATGTAAGTCGTTACAGAGTATTGACTAGAGTTCCCTGTGCTATACCATAGGTTTTTATTAGTTATCTGTTTTATATATAGTAGTGTATATATGTCAATCCCAATCTCCCAACTCAGCCCTTCTCTCCCTTACTCCTTGGTAACCATAAGTTTGTTTCCTCTATCTGTGAATCTCCCTCTCTCTCTCTATATATATATATATATATAGAGAGAGAGGAGAGAGACTCTATATCTTTGTTTCCTCTGTTTTGTAAATAGGTTTATTTGTACCATTTTTTACATTCCATGATATACGAGTATATACGTTACATGATATACGAGTGATATCATGCTATTTGTCTTTCTCTGACTTCACTCAGTTCGACAATCTCTAGGTTCATCCATGTTGCTGCAGATCACATTATTTCATTCTTTCTCATGGCTGAATAATATTCCACTATAAATATGTACTGTATCTCCTTTATCCATTCCTCTGTCAATGGGCATTTAGGTTGCTTCCATGTCTTGGCTGTTGTAAATAGTGCTGCAGTGAACATTGGGGTACATGTATCTTTTCAAATTGTGATTTCTCTCTGTATATATGCCTAGGAGTGAAGTTGCTGGGTCACATGGCAAGTCTATTTTTAGTTTTTTAAGGAAGCTTTCTCTTCTTAGAAAGGCACTAATGTCATTCATGAGGATTCCACACACGACGCAGTTACCTCCTCATACCATCACATGGGGAGTTCAAGTTTCAACATAGGAATTTTGGGGGATTATAACATTCAGTCCATAGGAATTGTCATGACTACTTAGGTTTGCTAGTTTCTGGGTGCCTCACCACTTCTTGTTTCATCAAGCCCACACCAACTTTCGGGGTGATAGTACATCCTGTTTATTGCTAGGATCCTGATGAATTACACAGATAGCCTTTACTCAATAAGCCTAAAAAAATACTAGAAATTGATCTCCTTATAATGACCTTAGTATTGGATCAGTAGTAATAACAGTGAGATCCAGCACTTATTAAATGCTTTCCATGTTCCCACATACTATGCTAAGCATCATATATGAAGAATTATAGAAGTAGAGACTAGACAGTTATTTTTGAAATAATAGGCTACAGAAGGCAGAAACAGTTAGTAGGCACTAAGGCCAAAGTCTGTTTAAGTCCAAAGAAAGTGATCCTTTAAGTAATAATATTAAATTTTACTTTTATTAATTTTGAATATTAATGCAAATAATATTAATGATCCCTTAGGGCACTGGGTAAATGTGGTAAGGAGATTATTTTCACAAAAACTTCTCTTCACTTAATACCTGCTATAAATATCTTTACCATTAATTGTCATGGGATCAAAAGACTTCATATCTGTCTATCTCTTTACTCCTCTCTGAGGAATCTGTTCTGTTCTGTTCAGTGGCTCAGTCGTGTCTCTTTGCGACCCCATGAATCGTAGCACGCCAGGCCTCCCTGTCCATCACCAACTCCCAGCGTTCACTCAGACTCACGTCCATTGAGTCCGTGATGCCATCCAGCCATCTCATCCTCGGTCGTCCCCTTCTCCTCCTGCCCCCAATCCCTCCCAGCATCAGGGTCTTTTCCAATGAGTCAACTCTTCGCATGAGGTGGCCAAAGTACTGGAGCTTCAGTTTTAGCATCATTCCTTCCAAAGAAATCCCAGGGCTGATCTCCTTCAGAATGGACTGGTTGGATCTCCTTGCAGTCCAAGGGACTCTCAAGAGTCTTCTCCAACACCACAATTCAAAAGCATCAATTCTTAGGTGCTCAGCCTTCTTCACAGTCCAATTCTCACATCCATACATGACCACAAGAAAAACCATAGCCTTGACTAGATGGACCTTAGTATGACATCCCACACCATGGTCAGGAACCTGGGTTATGTCTTCCTGGGGTTGGGAGTTGGGAACCGGGGTTTCAAAGCTCCCAGGAAGACTCTGGGAATCTTCAGGGTTTGACCTCTTATGATTGACTCTTTGTGCCTGAATTTGCTTATGACCTTCTCTGGGGTCCTCTCTATTCTAACAGGTAAATTGCTTCAAATGTATGCATTCTCTCAGAAGGAAGAGGAAAAGAAAGAAGTTAGGATGGGGTTTGGGGCAGAGAATAGAAGGAGGTTGGTGTGACTGGATCATACACTGAATCTTTGTTCTTTCCCCCTTTGTTTTACCAGAAATAATTGTGCATACTGAAAGTCCTGCTAAGTTGTTGGGTCATGTTCAGGCATTGCTTGGGTGGTATTAGTATTGGTGTTGGTGGATATGTGTGCTTCTGTGAGACTGTGTGTATTTTATCCATTATCCATTCCACACTTAATTCTTCACAGTTGACTAAAATTAGGTGTGAGAGCTTTTCCTAGTAGTGTTTGGGAACATTGAACCCATAGTCCATTATATGTCACAGATGTCATCCTGATCAAAAGCTGAGCTTACCAAGAAAAAGAAGTCAAGATAAATGTGAAACATCTTTTCTGGAAGAATGAGAGAGGAAATTATGTCCAAATTAAAAAGAAATGAATCATGGCTAAAAATGTAGAATTCACATGAATTTCAACATCACATGGGAGCCAGCCTTAAATGATGCATTTTCTACTATTAACTGTATGAAATGCTCCTAGGTATCCAAGGCTTGACAACAATAAATAGTTAACATTTATTGGAGTCCTTACTGTGTACCAGAATTTAATCATTATGCCAGTCCTCTGATCTACATGTTATGACTTTCATTTTATAGATGAGGAAACAGAGGCTCAGAGAAGCTGAGTAATTTTCCCTAGATCACACAGCTAGTATGTAGCAGAATGCTGATTTAATATTAAATATTAACTTGAGTCCCTGTGTATTCAACTGCTGCTTGTTTTAATTATATAGTTCTATGAGCTCATTAATTAAAAAATCCAACCATATAGTATTAGACAAAGTAAAAGGGAGAAAGTTTCCATCTTCCTCAACCTTTTCACTTCTATTTTCTTTCTACTTCCTTCTTGTATATTATCTTGGCAGTGAGTTCTGTGGACCTTGACCAAGATCTTATAAGCCTAGACTCTTTTTTAACTCACAGTGATTCTGACTGGTCACCTTTAAAGAAAAAAAAGAATTTATTCTATTTTTGGTTGCACTAGGTCTTTGTTGTTGCATGTGGGCTTTTTCTGGTTGCAGAGAGTGGGGGCTTCTCTTCACTGTGGTATACAGGCATCTCATTGTGGCGGCTTCTCTTGTTGCGGAGCACAGGCTCTAGGCACACAGGCTTTAATAGTTGTGGCACACAGATTTAGTTGCTCCGGGCATGTGGAGTCTTCCCCTGACCAGAGATCAAACCCATGTCCCCTGTGTTGGTGAGTGGATCCTTATCCACTGTACCATCAGGGGAGTCCCAAGCCTAATCTCTATGCTATCCTGCTGCATTGTTGGAAAAGTTGAGATGCATTTACATAAATTTTGCCAAGAGAACAATCTGCCCAATATTTAACTTAGATCTTGTTTAAATCAAACTCTTACTGAGTACATCTGTTCCATCCCCTTGTCAAAGTACAATTTAAAAGTTAGAAATATAATACTTTCAAATGTATAGTATATAAATGTCAATGATTTCTCTAAGTCAGTAACAAGATACATAGCAGGATGACAGAGTTGATCTAAAGGAGAATATAAGAAAAATGATATATATTTAGTCAATTAAAAATGCTGAAACATATTGCAAATTTAGAAATAAGCATTAATTTTCTTCAGAGTAATAAAACCATAACTTGTACAGTTATCTGTTATTCTGGACAAAAGTTATTTCCATCTCTAGGAATAAAGCTGTTTTAAAATTTATCTGTCTTCTATCAATGGACATCTAACTTTACAGAGTCTCAACTCTAATTAACAGTAACTTTGAAGGCAATATTACCTTCCCTTAGAACAAATGTCCAACAGAACTTTCTGCCATGATGGAAATATTCTTTATCTGAGCTGTCTAATATGGTACCCTCTAGCCTCACGTCTCCACTGAACATTTGAAATGTGGTTAGAGTGACCAAAGAACTAACTTTGAATTTCATTTAATTTTGAAAGAATCTCTGGCTAGTGGCTATTAGAATTGATCAGTTCAGACCTGGAGCAGCAGATGACCCTTAGGTGGGCTCAGTAGAACAGTGAGCACAGCTTTTCAAAAGCCCATGGTAAATTTTTGGCTTATTCCTAAGTTTGGGGGCATTTTTCTCAATACTCTTGCCCCTCCTACATTTCCCCCATTAATCTTTAGTTTTCTCTCTTTTCTATGAGAATCGAGAAGGGAACGCTCTGTTTCTTGCCCACTGATGCTCCAGTCCAGCTCTCAGATGCGACTGATAACCCCTCTGAGGACTGAACACGCAGTCCCCCGGGCACAGCCATCAGGAGGGATGTCCACATGGCTGCAGTCTAAGAGAGCTGACGTGTTCTCCTGCCAAACTGAGGAATAAATGTCACGAG
Organism: Aepyceros melampus; assembly: GCA_006408695.1. NCBI lineage: Eukaryota > Metazoa > Chordata > Mammalia > Artiodactyla > Bovidae > Aepyceros > Aepyceros melampus. Next base: position 149,262 of record SJXQ01005333.1, read on the forward strand.
AAAAGCCCTTGAAAATGATTCTCATCCTCCTTTTCCATCACAAACAGCCCAAAATGAACTGTTCTCAAATGTTGAACTGTAATATTCGTCATAGTTGAGAAAGGCTTCTGGTAAGAGGATTCTGGGATAAATAGGTTGCTAGGATTTAATTGATTATCAATGAAATTCCCAGAGCAATCTCTCATATAGGAAACAGGCTCATGTGACCTTAAAAAAAGGAAGTATGCTACTTTATGGTAAGGTGATTCAAGAGTGATTTTTTTGTTGATTTATTTTGGAATAGCCATTTATACAATGACTGAGATTAAAAAGAGAGAAGCCTCTGCAGGTCTCTGGTTTACCTTACTTAGAAGGGGAGAGATAAGTTAATTGTATCTTAGAAAAAGATTAACTGCTGTGTGTTGCTGGCTCTCTCAAGCCATTTTTACTTCTCTTATGTTGATAGCCTCTCACTGCTAATTCCTAAAGACTTGAACAATCCATAGATGGAGTTAATACCTTCTTCAATGCCCCCTTCATGCGTTCTCAGCATCAGGACCTGATAAGTAGTAACGTCTGGGTTGCTCTGTTCTGAAGATTGCCTGCCACTACCTTGGTGCACTGCCCTGGATTTGCAGTAATCTGAGGGGATTCAAGGCATAAAGATTCAGCGATTGGAATCATTTTGCCAGCTCTGGAAACCTCTGTCACTCTGAGTTCTTTAATCTTCCTATATTTTTTGTTCCCCCCAATAACTGAAGCCTTTGCTGGAAGGTCAAGTAACTTTGCTGTAAATTACTAGAAAATCCAGGAAAAAAAGTAGGAAGGGAAACCTGATTGCTCTCAAACAGTCTTGAAATTTTACCCTTTTAATTCTGTAAGCCCCTTGAACTAAAAAGGCATATAGAAACATATATAACTTATGTAAACCAGAATACCCATTGATTTCTTGAGCTAACTGATGGCTAACTAGAAATGGGTATATTGTCTCACTGCTGTTGTTCAAAACCTTTCTAAAGAGTATGTTCATTTTCCTGCCTTATTAGTCCCAGTAAACCTAATGGATCATATTGACTTTAATATCATACACTGTACTATGCCTGTAACTTGTCATTTTCCACTGGAGTTCTTACCATCATGTACCTTTTTGAATATTGGACACTGAGTTGAATGTTCCAGTTATTTGAAAATATCCCCTTGAACACATTGGGCAAATCTTTTGAAATCAACTTGCATTATCATCTCTCTCTTTTTTTCTTTTTTGATCCAAGTAAGGTTTACTGAGTGTTTAATATGAGCCAGGCATTGTGCTAAGTGCTTTGAATGCTGCTTTGAGTGCATTGAGTTAGTGGTAGTTTTCTGTCTAGTATAGATGAAGAAACTAAAGTTCAGAGAATTCAGTGACTTATTCAAGGTTACTCAACTAGTAAGTATTAAAACCATGACTCAGACACCTCAAAAGGCATGCTTAACTGCACAAACTTGCTCACAGCTCACAAAAGTCTCAACATCTATTCCCTGCTCTGAATGTTACAAACTAAATAGTTGTTTGACCTCTCCAGTGATTTATGTTCTTATTGGAAAAATAAGGGTCATAATATTTCTCTTCCAAAGTTGCGTACTGAAACTTAAGAAGTGTTAAGCACATGCAGTCTGTTATTATTTTAATATGTTCATTAGTTAGTAACTTCTTTGGCAAATTGCATTCCAGTAAATCAGTATGTCCCACTTAGATTATAGGTGGAAATTCTCACTATCCTCCATAGGGAAGAAATTGGTTTAAGACCTCCTGGCTTTGAATTTGATTCAGTGTGACCTAGTGATTGAATTACCACAAAGAAATCAACTTAAATGTGGTTTGGTTAATGAAATAGCCAATTCCTGCCCCAAATACTGGTCCCAGTTTCAACTTGCTGCTTGTTTCACAAAGTATACAAACATTCAATTATCTAAATAATTCTCCTGCTAGTTTTTGAGATTCTCTTTTATGGTATTTTTTATCATATTAGGTAAGCTTTGGAGAAAAATTAGTATAACTTTGAAGGGGCTCACAGTAATCTTTTTGCCTTTTATCAAATTTTGGGTAATTTTTCTGAACAACTTTGCCTCTTCTACATTTTTATTTCTATCCCAACTACTGGGATAGTTTTCCTGCTTTTGAAAGGGACTTTTTATGATTTGGGACACTCTTCTGACACAGAGCAAAAAAGAGCAAAATGGATTTAAAATAGATCAATTCTGTATTGGTCTTGTGTTCTTAGAGAACTCTAATGCAATATGCCTCCAAGGAGAGAGATACTATTAAGAAATAACCTTGCCCTCTAAAAGTGGCCTTGCTAGGGTGACTTTTATTTATTTATTTTTTGGAGAAGCATTAAAATTCAACATTTCAAGGAATTGTTCTGCACGGTATTGTTATATAACTTTAAATTTTCCGCTTCCATTAAAATCCTTTCCCAGTCCAAACAATGCTTTAAGTAAAACTGTGGAGAAAATGATTAAGTCACTTGGAGCTGAACTTCCAGGCAGCTTTGCTAAATATTCATGATGTTTAATTTTTAAATTTCTCTGAAAAGGAATTTTCTCTGAAAAACAGACATCAGAAATCATCTAAGAGGCAAATCAGTCAACATATACACAGACATTATCAGAGAATAAGATCCTCATGTCATGCATTCCCGTATGAGCCACTTCTAAAGATAGGATGATAAAGTCTGCACTATCAGAAAACTTACCATTGGCTAGAGGATATTGAAAGCTGCTACCTCTATGAAAATTTGTACAAACAAAAAAAGGAGAAGCCTGGGACTGATTGGGTGGAGGGGAAGCCAAGTCATGCCTTCACCTTTTGGTCTGTCTGGCTCTTTTTTGCCTCTTTTCTTTAAATGAAACAGTAAACTTAACCAAGTTTACTGTTGGTTAAGTCAGTGAAACAGAAACTTAACCAAGTCACAATCCTAGCTGCATTGTGAAGGCGAGAGTCAAAATTCTATTTGGTTCTCGTTTTCAAACCCCTGGCCTCAATGTCTGAGACATACTGGCAATAAACAAAGAGCAATAATAATTAAACAAACAACAACAACAACAAAGATAAAACCCAGAAACCTTTAGCTTGGATTTCACATTGGGAGAGGTTAAATAACATACCTGGTCAAAGAAGTATATATCTAGTAAACCTACTTGTTACCATTATAAACTTAGTATTAAAAATCCCACCTGCCTGTTTGGGACACAGTGACAATGACAGAGTCAAGTGAAGATAAAATTGCTCATCTGCTTTCTTTCAGAAAGATATCCGACTTTCCATATTAAATGCTGTAGGTCTGTTTAGAATGTAACTAACACATGCCTCTTCAGGAAAAGAAATCCAGGGGAGAACATTTAAGTCCTTTAAAATGACAACACAATGTGTAAAGAAGATAAACCATAGGAAATTTGATTAAACTGAATTTTCTATTCTGAAAGAGAAAGAGTATCTTAATTGTTCTTGGCTATGAAAGCATGATCTACTTCTAATCCTATTTCTTACTGATGCTGCCTCTGAGGATAGGGGAGAAGACTGATTTTATCATGATAGAACTTTCTTTTTCTTTTCCATTTGAAGGATGGAGAAAAGCTGCAGTGCCTTGAAGGCTGTTTTAGCTAAAGAATGAACACCAAACATCTCCTTGGTCCATGGGCTTAAGGATTGTTTTCACTATTTCTCCTCCTCTCAGCTCTGAGTCCGCATCAGAACGCTTTGTACCATGGAGAAACAATATAAATAAATCATGTAATAAAATGACCTTTCCCAAATCACGTTTTGGCGAGAAGATGTTTTTTACAGCTGTCTCTTCGCTCTAGTTGCAGATGCCAACAAAAGTGGAACTTTTACAAGCCCTACTAGAAGTTCAGTGTCCAGTTGAATTCAGTTGTGGGGAAGCTAAATTCAGCATGCTTCCTTTTCACATTTTTGGCAACGGAAAATACATAATGCCAATGAACCAGGATGTGTACAAACAACATCCTTATCTTGGGCCTTAGACTTTGCTTCTGGAGAAAAGAAAGTTGTCTTAGGAGAAAGACCTTGAGAAGGAATACTCAGAGGGATTATTTCTTTAATTGTGTTATTAGTTTATTTGCTCCGTCAGAATAATTGATTGTGTTATCCTGAGAACTGCTGAGCATGGTGACATGTAAATAAGGAAATGGCCTGCAAAATAACACGTGAGTCCTTTTTTTTTTTTTTTTTTGCTGTGCTTTTGCTCAGAAATGAGACAGTTTTGAGTATATCAGGAAGCAAGACATAGCTACTCAGGGGATCCTTTTCTCCAGGTGACTGTTTTGTGAAATAACTGACAGACCACACTGGCTATCAGCACAGCTTAATACACGCATCAAACCACGTTTCTAACTGTTTCCAGAATATGGCAAGTCCATGCTGATTACCAGAAAGGTCAGAATTTCCAGAAACACACAGAAACCAAAAGGGATTCGAGGTTGTGAAGGATGAGAGCTGGAATCTAAAGAGCCCTCACCACCTCTTTTAAAGCTTTTAAAAAAATTTTTTTTTCTTGGAGTATAGTTTCTTGTGTTAGTGTCAGGTGTACAGCATAACTGTTCATCTCTGATTCAGTTTTACTAGACCATAGTCTGACACTGGGAGCAAAACAGAAGAAGCTTGTTTGAACAGTGTTCATCTTCTCCTTCAAAACAGTTATAGAAAGTTGCTCACATAGACCCATTCAGTTCTTTTGGAAAGAGGTATGGAAGAAAGTCATGATTAAAAAAAAAACAAGTCAATTTTTGTTGTTGTTGTTGTTAATTGGGGTATAGTTGCTTTACAGTGTTGTGTTGATTTCTGCTGTATATAAAAGTGAATCAGCTATATGTACGCATATATATGCTCCCTCCTTAGACCTCCTTCTCACTCCCTCCATCCCACTCATACTAAAAACAAAGGTCATTCTAAAAACAAACAAATAAGTCACTTCCACAGCTTTTTCTTTTTTCCCTCAAGATTATATTTATGTTAAAACAGCCTTCTCTTTTATTAAATGACCAATCTAGATATGATGGATTGGAAACCAAAGAGTGCCCTTCTTTCCCAATTCTCTTCAGAGTTTCTCCTCCCTTTCCTCCTTCCTCAATTCTTCTTCCAGCTCCTCTTATCCTCCAAATTCTTCTGGCATTCCCAGTGTTTTTCATTCTTCCTATCCCCTTCTGATGCACTTAATTCTTCTCTTTCTCCGTTCTCCACCTCTCTCTCCTTTTAACCCTCGGCCTCAGCCTACCTGTCTAGTTCATTTTTTCTTTTTTAAGTGTAGAAATTGGATCTAAATTGTTCTCTCAGAATCCCAGACTAGACCTAGAAAAACCAGGCTAACGTGGAATGAGGCTGGGTAACATCCATCTTTCTATTCCTGCCTCTGGGCCTTTTCTCTTGTTTTCTTGAGCCAGTTCCACTAGGAATTGTTGTAAACTCTACAGCAGATACATGGCTCAGATGAAGCAGCATCTTTTAAAAATGCAAGCTGCTTGGCCACATCTATTAGAAGACAACTTCTCCTTAGAACCAGAAAAATAACTTAATCTTTTTTGCTTTTCAAGCCAGGTCAGTATAAGTAGACACTCATCCTTTTGTTTTCACCTTGAAATTCAGGTGATAACTGGATTTAATTGATGACAAAAAGACATAGGAAAAATGGCAAAACAAAGGAAGATGGGGATACAAATAAGTGACAACTATTTAATGTATCATAAGATAGATAAAAAGTTTAGTTAATAAAAAAAAGCTTGCTTTTCATTAAAAGGGAGTGATCTGCTGGTTTAACTCTAAGTTGAACTGTATACATTTGCCAATATTCACCCATTTTTGACCTACAAAAATGGTAATTTCATATGCCTCATTGTAATCAGTAAGATTGTGATTTTGTTTAAATAGGTTTTGAGTATCTTTCAAGTCCTGGAAGGCCCACAGGACTTGAAACCTGGCTTCTATATTGAATCCATTAAGACTCCACGAATTGGGCTGTTTTTTTGCTTTTACTGCAGTGATAGTTCGCATGAAGGTGACAATTATAGGTTAACAGCTTAGCCTTGATTGATCTCCCTGAGTATTCAAATTGCAGCAGAAGAGTCACAATTGTAACCCAGAGATGCACAACTCAAACAGCTGCGGTTTCGGGAATTACTGTGAAAATGGTGATGGTATCTCATGGGAACATATCAGGTTGAAGCTGAAGTCAACTGTAAGTATTATTTTATACAAACCCTTCATTTTACAAATGAGAAAACAGAAATTTCGATACATTAGGCGCATCATGAGCACCAGATCCTCATATGGTGACTGATCAGACCAGTTTTCTTGAACTGCACTCACTGTTCCTCAATTCCACACCCTCCTGCCTATTTTCTAGTCCATTTCCTGCCTTACTTCAACTCACAGACTTTACCTCCATCCAATAGATGGAATGGGGGGGAGGAGGGACAAAGGGAAAGTGGAGCCAATCTTTTCTCCCTCTATAATGAAGAGTTTCCGTGTATAGATGGTAAACTGAACACTTTCACTATCTTTCCCAACAAACGCAAGTCTCTCAGAAATGTTAGAAAACATGTTTAAAATGAATTTGTACAAAGTCTTGCTCCAAAACCAGAAAAGAACTCTCAGTGGATCATAAACTGTGAGGAATCCCTGGAAGTTAGCAATTAGTTAAAATCAGATCAAGGAGTAAAACCAAAGCCTAATATGTACATGGGAAAATTCATTCACAGTCTGCCATATTCCAAATTTCATCTCCTTTTCTCCACCCCTAGCTAAATCTGCATCCCAGACCCTCCCTCCCTGAAGCCTTCCTTGTCTTAGAACTCTTTTTACTAGCCTGTACTGTATCAGGTTTTTCTCAAACTGTTCTCATTATCACTCTCCTAAAGAAGCTTTTGAAGGCATTTTCTCCCTAATCATTCCCCCATAAAACTTTAATACCACAAATATACTGTGTATCTATTTACATACTCTGTGTGTATATGTGCTTTACATATCAAAGACTAACAACTTCTTGCCCCTTCAGGACAGTTTTTCCTGACTTGGGAGTGATATTGCCCCCCTTGAGAATGTACATTTATACCCCAAGGATCATGTAGCTTCTTCTAAGAATGGGGGGGGGGGGGCATGTCTCCCTGTCTAACTCACAAGTCACACAAGGGGAATGACCAACATTTCTACTTCCCCCAATCTTCATCCAATACCTCAGCCAATCTCTGTGAACAGAATCTTTTCCTATAAGTGGGTTTGGGAAAAGATTCAACAAGGGGAGAAACCAAGAGCCAAAACTTGGTTTATATACTTTTTGTACTTGTTTTATTTTTCCTCCTAGTGTCCCCAGGACATGCTTTGCAGAAATGACAACCTCTAAGAGATAGTCTATAGAATGGAGATGTCAGCACAGAAGAAATGCACTGTGGTAGGCAGATTCTGAGATGATTTTCTTGGTGTTTGTGCCTTTGAGTAATCCCTTTTCCTTGAGTGTGGGTCAGACTTGCTGACTCACTTCTAATACACAGAATCTGGCAGAAGTGAGGCAGTGTTACTTCCAAAACTAGATTATAAAAAGACTGGCTTCCATCTTGGATTCATTTTCTTTTCTTCTTTTTTGGCAAAGAAAATTTTTTTGCTGTATTTTTACTCCAAAACTTAATAATGAAATGTTCATATTGGGCAGTTATGCAATACAGATGTGAGTTCTTCATAACAAATGCAATTAGAAGTATGATAGAAATCTATATATCAAATTAAAATAGGATTTTCTGAAGTCTAATAGAAACATGAGAAAAAGAACTACTCAAAACATAGTAAGCATAGAGCGCAATAAGATAAAAACTGTGTAAACTCCTAGGTCAAGAACTAGAACACTGTCAGCATTACGGAAGTTCCAACAAATATATGTAGTTATTACACATACTATTAAACATCTTAAAGAAAGAAAGTGATGTATTGGAATTTCAAATGAGAGGAGCATCTGTGTTCGTGGGTAAACGTAGGTACATATCACCTACTGTGAGGAGTGAGGACAAGGCAGGATGAAGAGCAGATAACACATTGTTTGAGAAGGTGATATGTAGAGTGTCAAACAGATTTTCTAGAGTTGGACATTGATAGAAAAAAGAGTACTATGTTCATTGAATTAGGAAAGAAGAGGGAGAACATGGACATGAGAAAGGATGGGTGAAGCTTCTTATCTGATTACTCTTCTAGAAGGCTAATTTAGTTTTTTTGAATATGAATATATATTTTTAAAAAATAGAATATAAAGAAATGATAGTGCTATAACAAGTCTCAGTAATGACAAAGTCAGGCTTCCATGGTGGCTCAGTGGTAAAGAATCCACCTGCCAATGCAGGAGATACAGTTTCAATACCTGAGTTGGGAAGATTCCCTGGAGAAGGAAATGGCAACCCACTCCAGTATTCTTCCTTGGCAAATTCTGTCAAAAGAGGAGTCTGGGTTCACAAAGAGTTGGAAACAACTCAGCGACTAGACAACAAATGATAAAGTCAGCTTATAAGGACAATATGTATGGATGTGAGAGTTGGACTGTGAAGAAAGCTGAGAGCCGAGGATTGATGCTTTTGAACTGTGGTGTTGGAGAAGATTCTTGAGAGTCCCTTGGGCTGCAAGGAGATCCAACCAGTCCATTCTGAAGGAGATCAACCCTGGGATTTCTTTGGAAGGAATGATGCTAAAGCTGAAGCTCCAGTACTTTGGCCACCTCATGTGAAGAGTTGACTCATTGGAAAAGACCCTGATGCTGGGAGGGATTGGGGGCAAGAGGAGGAGGGGATGACAGAGGGTGAGATGGCTGGATGGCATCACCAACTCGATGGACATGAGTTTGGGTAAACTCCAGGAGTTGGTGGTGGAGAGGGAGGCCTGGTGTGCTGTGGTTCATGGGGTCACAAAGAGTTGGACATGACTAAGTGACTGAACTGAAAGAGTCATTGATCGCCCAGTGGAATTTAAGCACCATAGCTTAAAAATATGATCTGATCTAGTTGAAAAATCTTCCCGAGCTGTGAATTTCTTAAAGTATAATAAACTTAAAGAGAAGATAGCAGGTAGTATTCAACCAGGCTTAGCACTTTAACTCCAGTATAATGGGCACAAATAATGATAAAAAAAAATCAAAGTTTTGCAAAGGACCATCAATAAATTGCAGAGACAACCTATGGAACAGGAGAAAATATTTCCAAAGCATGTATCAGATAAGGGGTAAATATCCAAAATAGACAAAGAACTCATTCAAATCATAGCAACCATCACTTCATGGCAGATAGATGGGGAAACAGTGGCTGACTTTATTTTTCTGGGCTCCAAAATCACTGCAGATGGTGACTGCAGCTATGAAATTAAAAGACACTTGCTTCTTGGAAGAAAAGTTATGACCAATCTAGACAAAAAGCAGAGACATTACTTTGCCAACAAAGGTCTGTCTAGTCAAGGCTATGGTTTTTCCAGTGGTCATGTATGGATGTGAGAGTTGAACTGTGAAGAAAGCTGAGCACCAAAGAATTGATGCTTTTGAACTGTGGTGTTGGAGAAGACTCTTGAGAGTCCCTTGGGCTGCAAGGAGATCCAACCAGTCCATCCTAAAGGAGATCAGTCCTGGGTGTTCACTGGAAGGACTGATGTTGAAGCTGAAACTCCAATACTTTGGCCACCTGATGCAAAGAGCTGACTCGTTGGAAAAGACCCTGATGCTGGGAAAGGTTGAGGGCAGGAGAAGAAGGGGATGACAGAGGATAAAATGGTTGGATGGCATCACCGACTCGATGGACATGGGTTTGGGTAAACTCCGGGAGTTGGTGATGGACAGGGAGGCCTGGCGTGCTGCGATTCATGGGGTTGCAAAGAGTTGGACACGACTGAGCGACTGAACTGAACTGAAAGATGATGATAGGAACTGAATTAACATTTTTCCAAAGAAGACACACAAATGGCCAGTATGCACAACATAAGATTTTCAATATCACTAATCTTCAAGGAAATGCAAATCAAAACCACAATGAGATACCTCTTAGAATGGCTGTTATCAAAATGACAGAAGATAACAGGTTGACAAGACTGTGGAGGAGGGAGAATCTTTTTGTATCACTGGTAGGAATAGACTGGTGCAGTCACCACAGAAAACAGTATGAGGATTCCTCAAAAATTTAAAAATAGGGGTTCCCTGGTGACTCAGTGGTGAGAAATTCACCTGCCAATGCAGGAGACACTGGTTAGATTCCTGGTCTGGGAGGATCCCTCATGCTTCGAGGCAACTAAGTCCGTGTACCACAACTATTGAGCCTGTACTGTGGAACCCAGGAGCTGCAGCTACTGAGCCCCGACACCCTAGAGCCTGAGCTCCATGGCAACAGAAGCCACTGCAATGAGAAGTCCTTGAAGCACAACAAAAAGTAGTCCCTTCCTCGCGGCAAGTAGAGAAAATCCTCACAAAGCAATGAAGAGCCAGCGCAGACATAAATAAATATAACTTTTAAGATAGAACCACCACAGCATCAAGAAATCCCACCTCTGGGTATACAGTCGTCCCCTTATCTGTGGGAAATAAGTGCCAAGACTCCCAATGGATGCCTGAAACCATGGATAGTCCTATATATATATACATATATATATATAATATTTTTTCCTATACAAACACACCTGTAAGAAAATTTAATTTATAAATGAAGCATCATAAGGAATTAACAACAAGCAGATATTCAGCATAAGCCATACTTTTTGCACAAGCTGTATGGATACAAGAAGTCATTCTCGTCAGAGGAGGGTGAAAACCATCTTGACGTCTAGGATCCCGGATATCAGCCAAGGCAAAGCCTGTAAACAGAGGTCTCTGTCTCTTATACATTCTGTCAGAGAGGAAAGTTTTCCTTTGATTCTGAAGCTAACTCAGTGCCATTCTATCAGATTCAAGGACACCGAGCAGAAGGACCGTTCATAAGGAAAGTCCTTGATTTAATAAACAAAGGAAAAATGTGTGCTGCGGTTCCTAAAGATCCCTGGTAAGAACGACTCTTCTCTTGGTAAAATCGTGAAGGAGAAATTTATGCTAGATTTTCTGTTGCACCACAAACAGGAGAAGTTATAGCCGCATGTGTGAAAATCGTTTAGATAACATAGAAAAGGCATTAAATTTGTACAGTAAGCCATTCTGAGAGACCATGTCCACATAACATTTATGACAGTGCACTGTTAGAGTTGATGGCTTTGTTTTCAGTCTCTTCACTACTTCCCACTTCCTTCCTGTCCTAGGGGCAGGTCTTGTCTCCTAGTCCTATCCAGGAGGTAGTGACCCCAGGCTGATGCCTTGACTGCAGCCTTATGAGAGGCCCTGGGCCAGAACCACCCAGATAAACGGCTTCCAGATTCCTGACCCACAGAATGTGAGATTATACAGGTCTGTTGTTTTAAGCCCCTTAAGGTTTGGAATAATGTGTTATGAGCAATAGATACATAATACATTCATATTTTCCCTGTGTTTCTTTCTTCCTTCAAGATTATTCATTATTGTTTGTTGGCTAGTCTTCCTGTTTTGTAACAGATGACTTTTTCTTCTAGAAAGATATTGGAGGTAGGTCTAAATGACCAAACCAAAAATGAATGCTAACACATCAAATAAGAATTTTGTTTTCCATGACATTGGTATGAGAAGAGTCATAAATGTGATGGAACAAAGTGTGACTGTTTCAAATAGAAAAAGTAACCATACTCAGTTGTCCTTTTTGAGTTTTGTTTTTTTTTTAAGCTTGACACTATAAAAAGACTATCAATTCCATCCCTAACAATTCAAGTTTTGTGTTTATTTAGATGAAATCTGGGGAGCTTATTATCTTTGTGAGATTTCATATATATGGCACAGATTATATACATACTATATATATATATTGCTTTGCCTTAGTATGTATGTGTATAGTTCAACCACTACTTCTTGCTATAATTGAAAGCAGTCTCTAGATTCTTTTTGTAGACTTACCAATATTCTCTCCCTCTTGCCTCGCATCTTCAGATGGAGGATTGCAAATTTCCAATCATATGGGTTTATTATCATTGTCTTCAACTCTTCGGTACCTGTCTGTGTTGAAATAATAGCTTAAGAAATTTGATATCAGTAAATTTGTTTTTATGTCTCTATATGTAGTACAGTGTATATGCACATATACATATGGGTTTCTCAAGTGATTTAGTAGTAAAGAACCTGCCTGCAGGGCAGGAGATGGAGATTCAGTCTCTGGGTCAGGAAGATCCCCTGGAGAAGGAAATGGCAACCCACTCCAGTATTTTTGCTTGGGAAATCTCAAGGACAGAGGAGCCCAGGTGGGCTCTAGTATATGGGGTTGCAGAGTCAGACATGACTTACTGACTGAGCATTCACACACACATCTATATATAGAATACAGTATAAAAAGATTGTAAGGGTAAGGGAAATCTTTACCAACTTCCACGAACTACTTTTTCCCTCAAAGTGTAACAGCACCTTGACCTACAAATATACGTAAAGTGAAAGTTAAGTCGCTCAGTCCTGTCCGACTCTTTGAGACTCCGTAGCCCCCCAGGTTTCTAGTCCATGAGATTATCCAGGCAAGGGTACTGAAGTGGGTTGCCATTTCCTTCTCCAGATGATTTTCCTGACCTAGGGGTTGAACCGGGATCTTCCGCACTGCAGGCAGACTCTTGACTGTCTGAGCCACCAGGAAAGTCCATAAATATATGTAAAACTATATTCAAATAGCCCTCATCTGTTCATCAAAATAGGTCCGATGAGATCTCCCCATGGTTCTGTCTTTGCCCAGTTCATATTTTATAATTTTATATTTTCCACACTCCAACTTGATTCATTCATCCATCATATATCAAAAGGTAATAAGATATACTTTCTTTTAACTTGTACTTTATTAAGATATTTTATTAATTCAGAATTGCCTGTCCCTTCAGTAACTATAAATTGGTGAGTTCTTCTTTGAGGAATTTTTAATATCTGTTTTGATCTTGAATCTGGTGGTATTGGATTACTTTGATGGATTAAGAACTTCCTTCGTTTTTAAAATAGCAGTCAGAATTTTTGTCTGATGAACAAAGAAACAGGTAAAAACTTTTTTTCAGAGACTTTAGCAGATTGACTCATTTTCATAAAATATTTTGTGTAACAAAAGTATAAAAGATACTTCATTTGTAACCTGATTGAATGAATTAATATGGCTTAAGTACTCGGAGCATTAATGATGATATCTACCATGTCTCATGTTATCTGGAGGCAGTAAGCATATCTAATGTTTGGGGGGGGGTACCAGTTATAAATGTGAGTTTTAACGTGTGAAAGTGAACATCTTCTTCACCTGTGACTTGCAACTACAGAGTGGCAGGGGACCACAAATTTTGGAATTTTGTAAACCTTGGTCTGAAATCTGACTATAGCTCTTATTTGCATGTTAATCTAAACCTTCTTGGCTTCAGTTTTCTCATCTTCAGAATAGAAAGAAACAATACTCTCTCTTCATATTGCTGTTTGTAATATTTAAATATGGTTAAGGAGCTAGTACTTAATTTTAAACCAGGGGTCTGTAAATACATGACAGATGACCAGGTCATTATGTGGATGGTGAACCTCAACGCTTTCTCACAGAGAGGTGACCTATTAAATATCTATTATCAAAACACAATTGAAGAAATGAGCTCTTCTATTTCTGCTCCTCTCTTCAGTACTATCTTTTGGAATTTCCCTTATTGTAGATCAAAAGTGGTCAAATATTGGTTCATAGTGTCCATTCTAATGGAAATTTTATATTCAGAAAATTATATTCTGCTTAATCATACAAACTGTGAAAAATCTCAAGGATAAAAATGAGTTGCAAGTCCTGCAAGGATCTCTAAGTTTCTCTCTCCAGTTTACTCACTGCACTTGCTACAAGACATCATAATTTCTATGAACTCCTTAAGAGAAGATACTACCTTATTAAACATTGTTTCCTCAGAGCCTGTATTTGCGTAGGAAAAACAGTAGCTGGTTGAGGTTTAGCATGCGCCTGCCAATGCAGGAGACTTGGATTCAGTTCCTGGGTGGGGAAGATTCCCCTGGAGGAGGAAATGGCAACCTACTCCAGTACTCTTGCCTGGGAAATCCCATGGACAGAGGAGCCTGGCGGACTAAAGTTCAAGGTGTTGCAGAGTCGGATAGGACTTAGCAACTGAACAACAAAAACATTTTCCAACTCAGGAAGCCTGGCTCAGCCACCTACGTGCTGTGCGATCTCTGAGTGCCTTAAAAATGCTGTCTCATGTGTGCAGTCTGCTTCCTGGATCCTTCCTTGCTTATAAAAAAAGTGAAGTCACTCAATTGTGTCCGACTGTTTGCAACCCCATGGACTGTAGCCTACCATGCTCCTCTGTCCATGGGATTCTCCAGGCAAGAATACTGGAGTGGGTTGCCATTTCCTTCTCCAGGAGATCTTCCCAACCCAGGGATCAAACCCAGGTCTCCTGCATTGCAGGCAGACGCTTTACCATCTGAGCCACCTTGCTTATAACTTCCTTACAATTCAAAGATTTTTAAAAAGTGAGAAACAGAAAGCATTTGGAGTAATGCTGGATACATTGTAAGCCTTCAGTTAATACTGTGTATTTATTACAAAATGCTATATTGGTTTGTCTTCAGATAGGTCAGCCCTGCCATCTCTTTTTTCTGGTTATATATGCTGTTTTTCCCTCTTAAATATTTCATCAGCTTTATTAATCTTTGTGTTTGTTTATTAAGCCTAGGATCTAACAGTAATTCTCAAATCTAACTGTATGCTCTAGGCTCATCTGGGGGAGTCAGAAAATCCCAGATATACTTTGCAGTGATTCTGCCACTAGAGACCCGCAGCTTTAAGTTTACTAGGCAATTGATTCCAAAGAGGTGTCCCATGAACTGGGCCAGCATTTGGAAACAACTGGCCTAGATTTCTCTCCAATTTTAATTTGACTCCTTTATTTCCTAACTCCATTTCTTAAGAGAGCATCTCATATACACAATTTCCCCTTCAATTGAAGTCTGTTTAAAACAAACATCTAAATGCCATTTCATTCTCCTTTTTGCAAGATGCCCTTTTCTCTCCTCATTCTGTCCCCTTCACCAGCAGTTAGCATCTGACCCCATCCTTGTTCACCAAAAGAGCTGGCCATTTGTAGTCAATGGATGAGCAGTTGACAGCTCCTTTTAGGGGAGTA
Organism: Aepyceros melampus; assembly: GCA_006408695.1. Lineage (NCBI taxonomy): Eukaryota > Metazoa > Chordata > Mammalia > Artiodactyla > Bovidae > Aepyceros > Aepyceros melampus. The sequence goes on from SJXQ01005333.1 coordinate 164,482, forward strand.
AAATTGCAAATAAGGGTGATAAATAAAACCGTTCTGTAAAAGAACCAGTCTCTTTGGCACATTCTGTGCTTTCCTCTATCAGAGTAGGGGAAAGACTGAGGCTTATTCATAAGGGAATGAATCAGTGGTCAAAGAATCACTCCAGAAAGTCAGAAGTGAATTCTTTTTTGTTAAGTGGGGAATGCTTCTCCCTATTTCATATTTGTGTATGAAATTCACAGCATGTATTCTGAAAACACCATCCCTGGAGAGAGCAGACCTATATAATTCTGGCAGAATTACATTACTCAATCATCTAAATTCAGGATAAATTTTAGACAGAAAGGAGATAGGAGAAAACCAATCCTTAGAACACACCTGTGAGACCCTTTAAACAGTGCTTTGTGAATGAATTGCCCTTTATCTCTCCCCCCCTCCCCCCCCCCCACCT
>SJXQ01005333.1:165091-180594 GCA_006408695.1 Aepyceros melampus
GTGATGCTATCACAGCTTAGCTGGCACTAACACAGCTGTTCACAGCTGCACACAAGATGCTTGCTAGAGCACAGTGTCAACCATTTGTTCTCATGGGGTGCAGCTTAATTTATTTCCTTTGAGGATGGAGTCTGATATTGTGTTCTAGCAAGACTAATCAGCAGATCTAAAAGACATTCAGTGGTCAGATTTAATGGATGAGTTGCATTTCCAAGTATGATTCTTCTCTTGGATATCTACTCCTGCCCCTGGAAACATATCCAGTGGAGAACTAATCTTGAGGGTGAGTTTGTTTTTGATAGACCTTAAGCAGGAAGTGAATTGAGGTGGAACAAATGTTGTCATTATTTGAAAGAGAACCATAGACACACTCCATTTCTTAGCAGGGTCAGCTGATGCCAGAATGCTCTTCACAAGCCAATTCATAGCAATGTAACAAAGGAAATTTATTGAGCACCTACTGTATGCCTAGCAAATGTGTAGGGCTGAAAAAGGCAATAAAAAGTTTTCATCTCATTACAATGTAAGTTTCCCGTCTTGCTCCTGAATGCCTTTGACATCCCTGGCCCAGTTTAGATGTTCAATGAATGTTGAATAAATGAATAAATAATGCACTCAGTAAATCAATCTCCTAAGCTAAACCAGATAGATTTGTAACAGCTGCTCAGAGAGCTATGCCAAGAAAGACTCTGAGGCTATATCCATGTCAATGGGAAATGTGACCTGATTGATTAGCAATGTCTGTCAAGGGCAGGAGAGAGGTAAAATCAAGTGTGCTGTATAATATATTTTTGTGGCTAAACATAAGTGATAGAGCTATTCATCCCCTCCTTCTCACCCCCCCCACTTTTCCCCCATAAACCTTTCCCTTCAGTTTCTGGAACGAGTGGAATGACTGTCAGGGTCTAATCAGAAGTATAAATCTTCTGCACTCCTGAACCCCATCTTTTCAAAATTCATCTTCTTCCACTCAGGAGAGAAGAGCTAATAGATTCTGGTTTGAGTGAATCAAAGAGATCATAAAGGAAATTCCATCTTGCTTCTGCTATGCCTTTGCCTGGCTGGTACAAAATGAAAGACCAGGCAGAATGGAAAGTTCAAAAAGTTGAGAGTACAGAGTTTACATTTTCTTGATTTAATTTGTATACACAAGCTTCACCTAATCCTTAGCAGGTGAGGATATAGTTGATGAGTGTCCTGGATTCATATGGATTTTCTGTTCCTCTTATGAAAAACCACATGTGTCTTGTCTCTTCTTAATTTCACATTTAAAAAGAAATTTTCCAAAAGGTATATTAGAACATGAACATAATGGGAAGTAAAGAATTAGGTTGAGATCCAAATTGCATAATGAGTTATTCCTATAAAATTAATATAAGTGATATAATATTTGATTTGATAAGATTTCCCCTTTTCCTCTTTTTCTCCTGGAAATTTTTGTCAGAGAAGTAAACAGGTATAGAAGGAAAATCACCTTCACATTTATCTAAATTCTATTTTCTGGAGAATATTGACTGAAACAAAATGTAGAGATTCATATAATAGAAGAGAGATGATCCTGGAAAACTTAAATAGGAGTAACTCAAATTTGGTTTCTGAATATATATTTTTGAAATAGTTACTACTTAGTAAATATATAACAAATACATAATTGATTGTCTTATACACTAGAAAATGGTAAATATTCATTAGACACAGTAGTAGACATTGAGATGTATGCCAAGTCCTTCTGAAGTTGCCAATGATTTTACTTACATTAGAAAAAAATCACTATATAAACATTCTTGCTAGTAACCCAGACCAGTGGAAATATGGAACCCCTTAGCTGAAAAGTAGAAACAGTGAAAAAAGGAACTTATACAAATAGGGCAGACTGGAAAGAAACTAAATTTACACTAAGCATCAATCTTAAGATCTAATTAGTTCCTCCTGGAAAATAATTTTTCAATTAAAGATTGACTTCAACACTAAATGCATGAGAATAAATTTGTAAAATGTGCTTGCACTCACCTTTTTTGCTTAAGGGTTCTAGTTATAAGGAAAGACCAAGAAAATAAAAGTCTATAACAAATGAAAGAATCGTAGACAAGCAAGTGAGGATGAGAAGAAAATAAATTGGGTTCCAAAATTATGGATTTTTAAAGACCTCAGCAGTTAATCGTTAAAGGTAGGAGGGGGGACTATTGGATGCATAAGCAAGTCCAAGATACTCAAAGTGAGCCTCAAAAGTTCTAGGAATTGGTCTGACTCTAGGATTGCCATGGTGAATGATTAAATGTTATTGTGATATGGGAGAATAGTATACTGCAGTCTGCATTTGGATCCTCTTCAAGTTTTTGTTACTCCGTGAAAAATGGTAGTCAGGCCTTTATGTCCTCTTGTTTCAGAGATTTTGGATTTTAAGGCAGAAAGCAGAATCCACCTCTGGAGCACCATATTTCCACTGCTGCTTGGTTTTTATTTTCAAAAGTCTGCTTATTTTGTTTAAATTGAAATATAGTTGATTTATAATGTTGTGTTATAGTTTCTGATATATGGCAAAGTGATTCAGTTTTATATATGTGTGTGTGTGTGTGTGTGTGCTTTTTCTTACTCTTTTCCATTATGGTTTATTGTAGGATACTGAATATAGTTCCTTGTGCTATACAGTAGGACCTTGTTGTTTATCCATTTTGTATATAATTGTTTGCATCTGCTAATCCCAAACTCCCAGTCCAACCTTTGTCCTACTCCTTGGCAACCAAAATCTGTTCTTTATATCTGTGAATCCATTTCTATTTTGTAGATAAGTTCATTTGTGTCATATTTTAAATTTCCCATGTAAGTGATATCATATGATATTTTTCTTTTTCTACCTTCACTTAATATGATAATCTCTAGGTCCATCCATGTAACTGAAAATGGCATTATTTTGTTCTTATTTATGGCTGAGTGGTATTTACTTGTATACATGTGCATCACATATTCTTTATCCATTCATCAGTCCATTGATATTTAGGTTGTTTCCATGTCTTAACTATTATAAATAGCACTGCTATGAACATAGGGGTCATAGATCATTTCAGATATATTTTAGTCAGGATATATGCACAAGAGTGGGATTGCTAGATCATATGGCAACTCTTTTTAGTTTTTTTAGGAACCTCCGTACTGTTTTCCATAGTGGCTATACCAATTTACATTCCCACCAACAGTGCAGGAGGGTTAAAAGTCTACCTATTCATTAGGCCACTGTTACTTCGGGGCTCCATTACCCATAACAAACCTAATCCTAAGTGACATTGAAATTACTTCTAACCTGAATGAACAGAAGTTCAAAGTAAAATTTAATTTGATTTCAGAGAAATAGTGTCATTTTTTTTTTAACACAGCAGAGTTTGATATATATTACTCACTCCTGCTGTACTGAATTTGAAGAAGATACAGTTATCCTGGTTGATGTTCTCATTGCTTTGAAAATTTTGATGTGCATGTGAATTACCTGAAGACTTGCTGCGTAAATATCGCTGGGCCCTACCCAGAATCAAATGCTGCAAGTCTAGGGTGGGAGTGAGAACTGCATTTCTAACAAGTACCTAAGAGATGCTGATTCTACTGTTTCAGGGCCACACTTTTTTTTTCTTTCAGTTATACCAGTTCATTGCTACCAACCCATCTCTGTCCACCCACCTCATGAGTGCCTGCTCAGTCATGTAACCCCATGGACTGCAGCCCACCAGGCTCCTCTGTCCATGGATTTTTCCAGGGAAAAGTACTGGAATGAGTTGTCATTTCCTTCTCCAAGGACCACATATTTGAGGACCCCTCTTCTAGACTAATTCTCAAACTAGCTAAGGTAAAAGACAAGTCTTGATGTCTGTGCTTACCTCATGGACTGGTTACCAGAAGTTCACAGATAAGCCTGGTGCATGGCCCATGACAGAACCCTTAGCCTAGGACTAGGGGCACTTTGGCTGCTTCCTGTCTGAGAAATTTCTACAGTAGAATCCAAAGGCTCAAAGCCTAGGACAGTATCTCCTATCCCCCTGAAAAAGTTCAGTGTTCTCTTTTTTTTGGCCATGTCATGGTTCAGTGGTTTAGAGAGCTTCTAGCATTGCTTCAGGTAGTGCATTATTGAGGAGCTTCTGCTGCAGAGTCTTAAAAAGTAGTTGACAGCAAACAATTCATTGTCATCAGATTTTCCTTCTCTATGAAGGAATCTTCCCCTCTTTAAAAATATTATTTCTCAATAACTGGCAACTTATTTTTTAGCACTTACTATGTTTTAGGAACAACAATAAATTGTTTACAAGTAATATATATGTTTTACGTGCATTGTGTCATTTAAACTCTCAACAGTCCCATGAGACAGGTGCAGTCATTACCCCCATTTTCAGTGGAGAGGGAAAAAAAAAAAAAAAACACAGCGAGGCCCAGGAAAGTGAAATAACTGTCATGAGATCATACAGTGGAAAGTAGGCAGTTAAACCAGGTCCATGCTTTTAACCACCAGGTTTTATTCCTTATTTCATTGAAGATATTTGTTGCAGAAATGCAGGCCAGATCAAGATGCCAGCTTTATGCAAAGAATCCTAGAGACACCAGGAGACTCAGGCATAAGTCTGGACTCTGTCCCCAAGTAGATGACGGCTTAGGAGAAGTCATTCTTCTCTTTGAGTATCACTGAGCTGTCATCCATAATTTTCTTTAGGAACTAATGTTCTTTGGAGGGGTTACCGGACATTCTATGGAAAAAGTGTTTAGGGTCAAATAAATATAGGAAAGACTGATAAAATGTTACCCTCTTTGAGATTCACGTTGCTGGTAAATTAAAGATTATTAAAGGTCTTATGGTGATATGGTTTTGATATTACTTAACCAAGTATTTCCCAAGTCTTTGAATAGAGAACCCTATTTTTATATAACTTAATATCTTAATAATAGTAGTTATTCATGGAACACAGTTCTGGAAACAATACCCTAGTTTTTTCCTGTCCCAAAATTCTGTGAATCTAATTTTGTGAATCTATGACTGGTATAGAAATAAAAATAGATACAGAATGGTACAGAAATAGAAATGGTATAGAATAGATATAGAACAGTATGCTGCTGCTACTGCTAAGTCACTTCATTGTGTCCGACTCTGTGACCCCATAGGCGGCAGCCCACCAGGCTTCCCCGTCCCTGGGATTCTGCAGGCAAGAACACTGGAGTGGGTTGCCATTTCCTTCTTCAAGGCATGAAGGTGAAAAGTGAAAGTGAAGTCGCTCAGTCGTGTCGACTCTTCAGACCCCATGGACTGCAGCCTACCAGGCTCCTCTGTCCATGGGATTTTCCAGGCAAGAGTACTGGAGTGGGTTGCCATTGCCTTCTCCGATAGAACAGTATAGAGATAGAAAAAGAATGCCAATATAATAACAAAACCTATAAGACCTAAACCTAATGATAGTAAGTGCTATCATTAGCTATGCACTGGATAAAAACCGGATGTTATTCTGCATGCTTCATGTATATTACTTTATTTAATCTTTGTTATAGCCCTATTATAATAATTTCAAACATTGCTATCCCTGTGTTATAACTGAGGAGACTAAGGCCCTGAAAAGAGCAATTACAGGTCTCTCAAACTTGACCATTTCTTAGAGTAAGATTTTCCTGCACATGCTATGGAAAGTATCAAGAAAAGAAATAGAAGCCAGCCTGTTGCCTTTTTTTTTTTTTTTTTTTTGCTTAGTATGCTCTATTTGCATATCAAAAGCCCTCTAATGTGACTATAATCTGCACTGTTTAATGTCTCTGACTTTCTTTTACTCTCCCTCTGTAGAGCATGGTTCACAGTCATTACTTTCTCGATCAAGTTACAGACAAATGCAGCCTTCAAATTAGGCCTATTAAGATTTGTTTTTAATGAGGAGATAATTCCTCTAACAACACAAGCCAGATTTGGCTGGGGTATGATTACACAATCAGGTCATCTTGCAGAAAGGAAAAGCAGATTTTTGCCTCTTCCTTGAATGATTTCAGCCAGTCTTTATTCACTTGATGCCACTTAAAAGCACAGAGCGAATGTAATATTTGAGACTTCTGAGTAATGAAGTAATCACATAGCCCATGCAGGACAGTGGGAGAGTTTCTATTTCAAGAATTTTAACTCTTAGAAGGCAAATGTCCAGATTCGTAGTATTGGAAATCACAGTAGGGAAGATAAATTCTTTCTAGAGTCTGAGCTGTCTTGCTTTGTTGAATTTCCTTGCCAACCTTCTTTGTCTTTTAGGAATGAATAACCTTTAAGACTGTAAGTAAAATGATTTGTTAATTAACTCCAACCTTTGCAGATCTTTCTGCATACTTTTTATTTTTATTAAAATAATCCTCAGCACATTTACTTTCCAAAATGTTCTTCTAACAAAATCATGTCTAGATATATATCTATATATCCTTTGCATACTCATTCTTCATAGTCTTTGGTTAAGAAATCTTTATCTGTACTTTATCAGATACATCAACCAAACATTTCTTTATGTTTGAAATCCACCTAATATATCCATTCACCTGAAACTCTTTTACAATATGTGACAAGGAGAATGAACTTGATGCATAATGGACTCATGATTCTCCAGTATAGGTCTCTAGCCTCTTTGATGTTTGATTGCAACACTGTTATGAAGAGATGTGATATGCCTCCATACAGATTTAAAGTTGGTGGGCAATTTTATTTATTTCTGGCTGTGCTGAGTCTTCATTGCTACACATAGGCTTTCTCTAGTTGTGATGAGCAAGGACTGTTCTCTAGTTGCACTGGACAGGCTTTTCATTACAGTGGGTTCTCTTGTTGCAGAGCATGGGCTCTAGAGCTTCAGTAGTTGTGGTGTACAGGTTTAGTTGCCCCTCGGCAGGCATGTGGAATCTTCCCGGACCAGGAATCGAACTCTGGTCCCCTGCATTGGCAGGCAGATTCTTAACTACTGGACCACAAGGAAAGTCCGTGGGCAACTTTAAATTGTTTAAAGTTGTTTGCCACAATTGAACTTAGCATTATTGTCAAGGAATAACTCTCAACAGCAGGCAGGGGATATAAAAGAATATTTTGGCAAGAACAATAGTTATTGACATTACATATGACTCTACATGTAGAATCAGTTCAGTTGCTAAGTCATGTCTGACTCTTTGCGACCCATGAATCGCAGCACGCCAGGCCTCCCTGTCCATCACCAACTCCCAGAGTTCACTCAGACTCACACCCGTGGAGTCGGTGATGCCATCCAACCATCTCATCCTCTGTCGTCATCCCCTTCTCCTCCTGCCCCAAATCCCTCTCAGCACCAGAGTCTTTTCCAATGAGTCAACTCTTCGCATGAGGTGGCCAAAGTAATGGAGTTTCAGCTTTAGTATCATTCCTTCCAAAGAACACCCAGGACTGATCTCCTTTTTAATGGACTGGTTGGATCTCCTTACAGTCCAAGGGACTCTCAAGAGTCTGCTCCAACACCACACTTCAAAAGCATCAATTCTTCGGCGCTCAGCCTTCTTCACAGTCCAACTCTCACATCCATATATGACCCCTGGAAAAACCATAGCCTTGACTAGATGGACCTTAGTCGGCAAAGTAATGTCTCTGCTTTTGAATATGCTATCTAGGTTGGTCTTGACTTTTCTTCCAAGGAGTAAGCGTCTTTTAGTTTCATGGCTGCAGCCACCATCTGCAGTGATTTTGGAGCCCAAAAAAATAAAGTCTGACACTGTTTCCAGTGTTTCCCCATCTATTTCCCATGAAGTGATGGGACCAGATGCCATGATCTTTGTTTTCTGAATGTTGAGCTTTAAGCCAGCTTGTTCACCCTCCACTTTCACTTTCATCAAGAGGCTTTTTAGTTCCTGTTCACTTTGTGCCATAAGGGTGGTGTCATCTGCGTATCTGAGGTTATTGATATTTCTCCTGGCAATCTTGATTCCAGCTTGTGCTTCTTCCAGCCCAGCATTTCTCATGATGTACTCTGCATAGAAGTTAAATAAGCAGGGTGACAGTAGAATAGGATCCAGTCAAATGATTTATTTGTTCTGTACTAACACAGCAGAAACCAGCTTGTTGCTTTTGGGAGCTGAGTGAATGAATCATGGGAAATGAAATGGCCACAGTGAGGAGGCTAAGATCTAACTTACCTTGAACATCATCACCTGCCATTCCTGCCTGACACCTCACAGCACCTGACTCAACACTGTGACTCAGCATGGTCACATGTACCAAGCAAAGTCTTCAATTAATGTGATCTCCTTTCAGTACTGTGAATACCCCTATATTTCCCATTATAGTCCTATTCTGGATTTCTAAAATGCTCTTTACCCAAACATTTATATTGGTCCTTTCTTGCATTCCCTTCTTTCTTAGCTCAAATAAATCACCCAAGAAGCTTTACTGAAGCACGCACAGCAACTCTACTCAAATTCTTTCTGTCTTTCTTCTTGTTTATCTTCAAATGTAACTCCTATTTGATTTAATGTCTTATTATTTTTGAACCTATATTCCTTATCACTGTGTACAGTCTTTGAGAGAGATAAATGTCCATTCTGTCCACTGCTCTATTGCTTATCCTTAGAAAATATGGTAAAATTGACACTTGATGTTTTGTTTACTCAGAAAAATGTATTTTCTTGCTCATTTTTCGTTGTTCATTTTGATTTTCACTTCCTAATATAAATGTCCCTCACTGGAGGCAAAAGTTGAGTTTTATGTGTATCCCAGTTCTATCTTTTAATAAATTTCTTCACCTTCCTTCCCTTGTACATTTTGAATGTGATTTTACCTAGTGCCTCTCAATGAGTGTTGGAGGTAAAGATGTTGGCAAACTCTCTCCTTGGAGACTTCACTTAATATTTCTCCCAGATGAACTTACTGCCTCACAAAAGGACTCTTTGTCTTTTGAATTTAACCGGCTCTTTGTTTAGGCTGGTATCCAGCAGCCCAGGAGTAAAATGTCAGTGCTCTCTATTTAATCAATGTTTTATTCTTGGCTTGTATTTCAACAAGGGGGATGAAACAGCAGTTTGAATGTTGCCGATATATTTTTTGACCCTTTTAAATTTACCGGTCTATGTTACGTGAATCTCAATAATTTCTAATTTATTTTCAGTCTGTACAGATCCCTTGGAGTGCTGTTCTTTTGCTAAAAGACATAGCAGCTGTGCTGACACTGTACTAAAACCAAGACTAATCCTCACCCACCAAAGAGGTCATTTTACGGCATTCAGCTTTTTTCTTTTTCATCATAATTGCCAAACTTTATTTGTGTGTTTGTAGAGCAGTGTTTCTCAAAGTTTGTTTTGTGGAATACTAATCTACAGTGTTATTTTGCTCTCCATCTCCCAAATAGTTTCAATGAGCCAGGAGTTTGAGAAACAAAATACTAACGTATTAACAATTCTGAAACCTGTTAGAAAATCAACTGCTTCAGTTTGGTTTACCTTTTAGCAGTTTTTCACTGTATTTCACCATAGAGATGGTATACAAACTGTGGTCCCAGACCACCTGGGAATTTGTGAGAAATGCAAAATCTTGGGCTCCACCCAAGATCTACAGACTCCCAAGCCCTAGAGCAGAGGGGAGCCTGAGCAATCTGTGACTTCTCATGTCCTCTAAGTAAACTTGACATTTGCTCAGCGTGAGAACCACTGGACTACGGAGGTCTTATATTTGGGACAACCTTCTAACATCCTGAGGGAATGTATTCAGATCACCTGGGAAACTATTCAGTAGCTCTGGAGTGTGTCCCGAGATTCTGCATTTCTCACAATTTCCCAGGTGATATTGGTGCTGTGGAGTACACCTTGAGTAGCAAGGCCACAAGACAGTTCTGAAAGAGCTAGAGCAAGCATGGGGAAGAATTTTTGGATAGATTCTTACAATGGAAATTATGGGCAAAGTGTCTCCTGTGACCCACATGAGCCCCTCATTAGTCATCCATGGACCTTTGTTGGAAGATGGAATGGCAGTGGCAGCATGGTGCTTCTTACCTGGCCACCTACCATACCAGGTATTCAGAGAAGACATATGGCAAAGAAAGAAGTTAGACCAGGGATCCCTGAGCATGGGAATTTTTCTTGTACTTACAAATAAAAAAATGAATAGCTGTGTGGTCCTGGGTAGCTGAACCACAGTAAGACTCAATTTCCTCACCAGCCAGTTGGAAATATGTTAACAGCACCTGTGTTAGTAGTAGTACTGAAAGTATGACCTTCTTGTAAAAGCTTACATCGTGGCACATAGCAAGTACTTAATAAATGATAATGATATGGTAATGGTCACGATGGTGGTGGTGGCCCCACATAAAACCGAAATATCCTGAAGTTAACCTCACAATTTGATGGAAAAAAACAATGTGGGAGCAAGGGTCAGATTGTTGTATTTTCCCTCCATGATTAGGGATGCAAACTATCCTTTTTCATTTTGATTCTCTTCTCACAGCTCCCAGTGTCTAAACCACCTACCAAGAGCTCTGGGGTTTATGAGGAGTGGACTTAACTGCTGATGCTGATTTTCTTCTTTCTAGTATGACTGGGATAAAACTAGTCTTGTATAAGGTTTAAATGTGTGAAATACTGAAGGCAAAAGAAGAGGACGGCAGAGAGCATCACCAACTCAATAGACATGAATCTGAGCAAACTCTGGGAGATAGTGAAGCTCAGGGAAGCCTGCTGGGGTCACAGAGTCAGACACAACTTAGCAACAACAACAACAATAGAATTTAAAACCTTCCCCCATCTCAGAGTATTCCAAGGAAGATTTAGTATTTGCCTGAGATCCAGGGCTTTGGTTGTATGGATCTCAGTAATGCGTAAGGTAACCATATGGTAAGATGTTGTGTGTGTGCATGCATGCTCAGTCCTATCCAGCTCTTTGTGACCCCATGGACTTGAAGCCCACCAGCCTCCTCTATCCATGGGGTTTTCCAGGCAAGAATACTGGAGTGGGTTGTCATTTCCTTCTCTAGGGGATCTCCCGACCCAGGGATCGAACCTATATCTCCTGTGGCTCCTGCATTGCAGGCAGATTGTTTACCATTGAGCCACCTGGGAAGCTGATAAGAGGTTACCTGGATCTAGACCAAGAGAAAGTAGGAGAACCACATTGGAAAAACAGAGTCATTGGACCCTAAAGCATGAGCATGGAGAGGAGACAGGCAAGCCAGCACGTTTACAGTCAAATTTGAGAGAGAAGGAAAGAGATTGTGAAAGAGCAACTGTGGTGATGAGAGGATGAATAGATGGTGGAGAGGGGTGTAAGGACATTTCAGGGGAAATACCTGTCCCATATCTCTTAGGGAAATTTTGTTAGAGAGTTAAATTTATTTTCATTGATTTTTGGATGTCAGTTTGTGACTTTGTTAACTGTGATACCAGATTGAGACTAACTTTGGGTAATTTGGTATTGTTTAAGTAATATGTTTCCATGTATTATGTTTTATAAGTATTTGTTACATTTATAATGGAGAAGGCAAGCACCCCACTCCAGTACTCTTGCCTGGAAAATCCCATGGACGGAGGAGCCTGGTGGGCTGCAGTCCATGGGGTCGCTGAGAGTCGAACATGACTGAGCGACTTCACTTTCACTTTTCACTTTCCTGCATTGGAGAAGGAAATGGCACCCCACTCCAGTGTTCTTGCCTTGAGAATCCCAGGGATGGGGGAGCCTCGTGGGCTGCAGTCCATGGGCTCGCACAGAGTCAAACATGACTGAAGCAATTTAGCAGCAGCAGCAGCAGCATTACATTTATAATAAAAAGTAATAATACCTTTCTCTGTCTCTCTCCTCCTCTCCTTATGCCTCTCTCTTAGTAAAGAAACCATCTCCTTAAAATTTGAACACCTAGACCTGTTTCAGTTAGCGATTCTCAACTGGAGGCTATTTTATCCCCCAGGGATATTGACAAGCTATCTTGACAAGATATTGCCAAGAGTTTGACAAGATAAATTGACAAGCTCTGAAGACAGTTTTGCTTATCACAGTTGAGGATATGTTTCTACTAGGTGCGTGGGCTTCCCTGGTGGCTCAGACAGTGAAGCATCTGCCTGCAATGCAGGAGACCCGTGTTCAATCCCTGGGTTGGAAAGATCCCCTGGAGAAGGAAATGGCAACCCACTCCAGTACTCTTGCCTGGAAAATTCCATAGACTGAGGAGCCTGGTAGGCTACAGTCCATGGGGTTGCAAAGAGTTGGACACAACTGAGCAACTTCACTTTCACTTTCAATTTCTACTGGGTAGAGGCCAAGGATGCTGCTAAACATCCTACGTCAACCACAGGTTAGTCCCCACCGCCATAACAAGGAATTTTTATTTGGTGTAAATGCTACTAATGCCAAGGTTGAGAAACTCTTGTCTAAATTGCTAGAAACTTTGTTTCCTCATTTCCACCTTCCAGAGTGTGACTTGAATAATTCCTCTGATTATAATTTACTTACTTCCAAAAATAATAATTCTAGGGGAAAGCCATGTATAGCACATAACACTGTGATGCTTTGGGAACTTCCCTCCATCTTATTGGGGCTTCTCTGGTAGCTCAGTTGGTAAAGAATCCACCTGCAATGAGGGAGACCTGGGTTCGATCCCTGGGTTGGGAAGATCCCCTGGAGGAAGGAAAGGCTACCCACTCCAGTATTCTGGCCTGGAGAATTCCATGGACTATATAGTCTATGGGATCACAGAGTCAGACAGGACTGAGTGACTTTCACTTTCACTTTCCATCTTATCATCTGTCAAAGGAAAAACTCTTAAAACTACAGATTTTTTCTGGAAACTCCTACTATGAAGATAGACTCAATTAACCAATAAATAAAATGTTCAGTTCTCAAAGAATTACTTTTGAGATTTCCTTGCCAGTAACAAAATGTATGATGAGTTTTATCTGATTGGCATGGCTAATGACTTCCATGAAATCACCATCTTGGAGGAGCTATTGCCAAGCATTTAAAGAGGTAGTGATGATAGATCTGGTTGTCCTGAGCTTAGGTCCAGTTATACCACCAGTCATCTCATGTCCTTGGGGAATTTGCAATACTTCTCTAAAACTTGACTGCTGCTTCTGCAAAATTAGTAGAAATTGGATTAACTCATCTCTAAAGTTTCTTCTGGTTCACTCTGAACTCTGATTGATATTCTTTTCCTCCATGAGAACTGATGCCTTTTAGTTGACCTTTGAAGGAGAGTTAAATGAAGTTCAGGTCAGCCTCAAACTCAATGAAGTGTTTGTGTTATTTCTAAAAAAATAAGGAAAGTCAGGAGAAATGGCAAGTTGCCACTGTTAAAGTGACTATGCTAAATGGAAATTTAGCATTTTCCCCCTACTAAGACAAATCTGGATCTAAATAGAATTTGAAAAATAGTAGAAAAGTCAATTCCCACAAAAACAATGAATCAAAATGAACATCTGTTAGATTTTTTTTTCAAGTCAGGCCAACAGCATATTAAACCATTGCTGGTCCTTTCTCACTCCTTTTAGTCTCCCTCTTCCAAAAATAAGTAAAATAAATTAAAAAAAAAAAGACATAGAAACAATTTGCATTGACTTCATTGTAACAGAATGTAAACCAAAACACATCTTTGAAGTTCCCGGCCCAGATGGCAAGTCCCAGCTCTCCCATGGTAGATGCTAAGCAGAAAAGTGACTGAGCCACAGGAAGTCGAAGAGATCACAAATATGTAACACCACAGAAATGGCCCAGAACCGCCACTGACAAACACAAAATGCAGTAAACTGATGCATCTCTCTGAAACAGCCCACTTCTGGGTCTTCGGAAGGAAGTCCTTCTTTCAATTTGAACTTGTTGGTAGACTCTTACATTATCAGCACTAGGACGTGCTCTTCTGAGCCTCATGTTTTAGTGGGAGAGATGGATTTGTGCTGCTTTGTTGATATCTACCACCTGTTTCCCATGGTGACTTGTAGCAGCCATTTTAAGAAAGCTTCCTGAAGTCTGGAGTCATGGTGAGCAAACTTTTTTGATCTCACTACATAGAAATACATTTTACATCATTATGCAGTACAAATGTGTATGCACACAGACTATATTACCCAAAGTACCAAAGTTTCTCTGGTTATCTCTTGTGTTTAGGCCTATATACCAGTTCCTTCTGCCCAAGTCACTGTTTCTATTCCAGTCTCTCATCCCTTTACTTGTCTAGATGATGCCCACTTGTCACTCAGGCTGAGAAATGTACCCCACACTGGATTCTATATCTTTGGTCCCTTTACAACAATAACAAAAAGTATATAAGCACATACAGAAACATGACAATGCCATAAAAGAACTGAAAGTTAAATGGCCTGATTTATCTTGAGCATCCCAGTTTCTGCAAGCAAAAGGGAACCATAAAAATGATTAAGAACAGCAGTTGCCAACTTACGTTACTTATGCCACAATTTGTGGCTAAGTACTGTGGTTCGGTATTACAGAAAGCTCAGGGGAAAATCTGTCTACTTTTGATTAAGGTTGCATAAGCAAATAAAATCATTTTTATGTGAGTCTGATTATAAAAAGTAGGGAGATCATGGATTGTTACTTGAAATAGTGCTGTTTGCTTTTTTAAAGAAAAAGTCACTTAAATAATAGGAAAACTGATTTTTTTTTTAAGTTCTTGGCAATCTAGGACATTTTTTGAGAGTCACTGATTTAGACCAATGCCTTAAGTTTTACAGATCTGGAAACTGAGCTCCAGAGAGGGTAAGTGACCTTCCAAAGCCCATCTAGCATATAAAGGCACACTTAAGATCAATGGTCACATCCTATAACATAGGATTTTCCTCTAAAGGTATGGATAACTTAACTTCTCAATATGTTAAGAAGATAACAAATGATCCAGAATTTCAGTCAAAAGATGAGTGTAACATTCTAGCAAACATAAATCTTCTACAGTTTTGAATATATTGTGTTCAAAACTGTAAAAGACTTATCAGAAACCACAAAGATGAATTCTACAGAAGCCTTGAATTCAGTTGTTTAGAATTAATAGCACATGCCTTCATTCTCTTGTTTAAACTTCACAAAAATTTTATCTGGGTAAATGCCACATTATTCCCATTTTGTAGATAAGAAAGTCCTATTGCTGGTAACCTGCAGAACAGTGACTCAGAGTCTGTGTCTTTGTTGCTGCCATATGTTGCACAAGTATTTTGAGAATTCAGAGAAAGACTACTTCCGGTTAGGAGATTTGTGTAAGGCTTCTTGGAAAATCTGATTTTTTTGTTGTTGCTGTTGAGGTATAATTGATTTATGATGTGTTAGTTTTAGGCTCCTTCATGGATCACAGACTTGTCATAGCAAAAGGGGCTTGTGTAACTCAATGAAGCCGTGAGCCATGCGTACAGGGCCACCCAAGACAAACAGGTCATAGAGAAGAGTCTGACAACACATGGTCCACTGGAGAAGGACCACTCTAGTATTCTTGCATGGAGAACCCTATGGATAGTATGAAAAGGCGAAAAAATATGACTCTGGAAGATGACTACCATCTCCCCGCCCGCCCCTCCCCCCC
>SJXQ01005333.1:181264-214640 GCA_006408695.1 Aepyceros melampus
TAATAGATCAAGTAAGAATGAAGCAGCTGGGCCAAAGCAGGAATGATGCTCAACTGTTGATGTGTCTGGTGGTAAAAGTAAAGTCTGATGTTGTAAAGCACAATATTGTATAGACGCCTTGAATGTTAGGTCCATGAATCAAGGTAAATTGGATGTGGTCAAGCAGAAAATGGGAAGACTGATCATTGACATCTTAGGAATCAGTGAACTGAAATGCATGGGAATTGTTGAATTTAATTCTGAAGACCATTATATCTACTACTGTTGGCAAGAATTCCTAAGAAATGGAGTAGCCTTCATAGTCAACAAAAGAGTCCAAAATGCAGTACTTGAGTGCAGCCTTAAAAATGACAGAATGATCACAATTTGTTTCCAAGGCAAACCATTCAACATCACAGTAATCCACATCTGTGCTTCAACACTGATGCCAAAGAAGTTGAACATTCTGTGAAGACCTACAATATCTTCTGGAAAGAATACCAAAAAAAAGATGTCTTTTTCATCAAAGAAGATTAGAATGCAAAAGTAGGGAGTCAAGAGATACCCAGAATAACAGGCAAGTTTATAACAGGCCTTGGAGTACAAAATGAAGCAGTGAAAAGGCTTAGAGTTTGGTCAAGAGAACACACTGGTCACAGCAAATACACTTTTCCCACAACACATGGACATTACCAGATAGTGGATGCTGAAATCAGATTCATTCATTGCATTTTTTGCAGCCAAAGATGGAGAATCTCTATGTAGTCAGTAAGAAAAAAGACCTGGATCTGACTGTAGCTCAGATCATGAGCTATTCATTGCAAAATTCTGGCTTAAATAGAAGAAAATATGGAAAAACCTCTAGGCCACTCAGGTATGACCTAAATCAAATCCCTTATGATTATACAATGGAGGTGATAAATAGATTCATGGAATTAGATCTTGTAGAGTGCATGAAGAACTATGGACAGAGATTCATAACATTGTACAGAGGACAGTGACCAAAACTAATCCAAAGAAAAAGAAATGCAAGAAGGCAAAGTGTTGTCTGAGTAGCCCTTACAAATATCTGAGGAAGGAAGAGATGCAAAAGGCAAGGGAGGAAGGGAAAGGTAGACCCAAATGAATGCAGAATTCCAGAGAATATCAAGGAGAGATATAAAGGCCTTATTAAATGAACAATGCAAAGAAATAGAGGAAAACAACAGAATGGGAAAGACTAAGGATCTCTCCAAGAAAATTGGAGATATCAAAGGAACATTTCATGCAAGGATGGGCATGATAAAGGACAGCAAAGGTAAGGACCTAACAGACACAGAAAAAATTAAGAAGAGGTGGCAAGAACAGATAGAAGAACTTTACAAAAAAAATCTTAATGACCCAGATAACCACAATGGTGTGATCACCCACCTAGAGCCAGACACCCTGGAGTATGAAGTCAAGTGGGGTTTAAGAAGCATTACTACAAAGAAAGCTAGTAGAGGCGATGGAATTCCAGCTAAGCTATGTCAAATACTAAAAGATGATGCTGTTAAAGTGCTGCACTCGATATGCCAGCAAATTTGGAAAACTCAGTAGTGGTCACAGGACTGGGAAAGGTAAGTTTTCATTCCAATCACAAAGAAGGGCAATGCCAAAGAATGTTCAAACTTCATATAGTCGTGCTCATTTCACATGCTAGCAAAGTTATGCCGAAAGTCCTTCAAGGTAACCTTCAGCAGTATGTGAACAGAGAACTTCGAGATGTGTAAACTGGATTTAGAAAAGACAGAGGAACCAGAGATCAAATTGCCAACATTTGTTGGATCATAGAAAAAGCAAGGAAGTTCCAGAAAAAAAAAATTACTGCTTCATTGACTAAGCTAAAGCTTTTGACTGTGTGGGTCACAACAAACTGTGGAAAATTCTTGAAGACCTGGTAGTACTAGACCACCTTACCTGTCTCCTGAGAAACCTGTATGTGGATCAAGCAACAGTTAAAAGCAAACACAAAACAACTGTCTGGTTCAAAATTGGGAAAGGAGTATGACAAGGCTGTATATTGTCACCGTGCTTATTTAATTTAATGCAGAGTACATCATGCTGGGCTGGATGAATCACAAGCTGGAATCAAGATTGCTGGGAGAAATATCAGCCACTTCAGATATGCAGATGATATTCCACTCTAATGGCAGAAAGTGAAGAGGAACTAAAGAGCCTCTTGATAAAAAAAATTGCAAATCAATGCATACTCTAAAAAAATGGAAACTAAGGAATATTGGATACATATTGGGTTTTAGGTGGCTTTAAGGTATTACAGTTAATTTATATCTTATAATAATGGCATGATTATTGCTTCAAAAGAACACCTTTATATGTTAAGTACACAGTGAAGTATTTATGGGTGAAATTATTTACTTTAGAAGAATATAGTTTTTACAAAGATTAGATGAAACCAGAATGGCAAGATGTTTATAAATTTGATGAGTTGTATTCTTTTCTTGACTTCTGTGTATATTTGGTATTTCCATAATAAAAAGTTAAAAATAAAATCAATGAGAGACACATTAGGAAGGAATAGTCTTTATCCTCTTAGGTTGGCTTCCCTGGGAAATTGGCTTAGATATTTGCATGCAGGTCTCTTGAGAGTAAACCCTGTGGGAGATTACAGGAAGTTGAACTGGGCCCAAGAAGATGCTGGAGTGCACAGTAGTGACGAGGGAGGTTTCAATAACTTCCAACTAGAAGGGCTCCTCAGGTTGCCTGATGTCAGGGAACTATGACTTTATACACCTCTCTCTGCCCTCCGCTTCACATATACATACACATATTGACCTGTCTTTGAATTGTGAGCTGTCTCCAGAGAACAAGTATAACCCTGGAAACAGGTAATAACCTTGGAAAAAATATTCTTTATATAACCTCACACTGGTCATAATGGCCATCATCAAAAAGTCTACAAACCATAAGTGCTGGAGATGGTATGGAGAAAAGGAAACCCTACTGCCCTATTTGTGGCAATGTAAATTGGTACAGCTGCTATGGAGAGCAGTGAAAAAAAAAATAAGTTAGTTGTTCAGTCATGTCTGACTCGTGACCCCACAGACTTAGCCCACCAAGCCTGTCGGGCTCCTCCATCCATGGGATTTTCCAGGCAAGAATACTGAAGTGGGTTGCCATTTCCTTCTCCAGGGGATCTTCTTGACCCAGGGATCAAACCTAGGTCTACAGTATTGCAGACAGACTCTTTACCATCTGAGCCACCAGGGAAGCCATTATGGAGAACAGTAAGAGGTTCCTTAAACTAAGAATACCATATGATCCAGCAATTCCACTTCTGGGCATATATCTGGAGAAAACCATAATTTGAAAAGATATATGCACCTCAGTGTTCATTGCAGCACTGTTTACAATAGCCAAGACATGGAAGCAATCTAAATGTCCATCAACAGAGGAATGGGTAAAGATTATGTAGTGTGTGTGTGTGTGTGTGTGTGTGTGTATACATGATGGAATATTCAGTTTAGTTCAGTCACTCCGTCATGTCCAACTCTTTGCAACCCCATGAATCGCAGCACAGCAGGCCTCCCTGTCCATCACCAACTCCCGGAGTTCACTCAAGACTCATGTCCATCGAGTCAGTGATGCCATCCAGCCATCTCATCCTCTGTCATCCCCTTCTCCTCCTGCCCCCAATCCCTCCTAGCATCAGAGTCTTTTTCAATGAGTCAACTTTTCGCATGAGGTGGCCAAACTACTGGAGCTTCAGCTTTAGCATCATTCCTTCCAAAGAAATCCTAGGGCTGATCTTCAGAATGGACTGGTTGGATCTCCTTGCAGTCCAAGGGACTCTCAAGAGTCTTCTCCAACTCCACAGTTCAAGAGCATCAATTCTTCTGCGCTCAGCCTTCTTCACAGTCCAACTCTCACATCCATACATGACCACAGGAAAAACCATAGCCTTGGCTAGATGGACGTTAGTCGGCAAAGTAATGTCTCTGCTTTTGAATATGCTATCTAGGTAAATGCCATTTACAGTAGCATGATGGACCTAGAGATGATCATACTAAGTGAACCATGTCAGACAAAGACAAATATCACATATTACTAATATGCAGAATCTAATTTTTAAAGAAAGGATATAAATGAGCTTATTTACAAAATAGGAACAAACTCACAGATTTCAAGAACAAACTTATTGTTACCAAAGGGGAGATGTGAGGAAGGAGGGATGTTATAAACCAGGGGCTTGGGATTAACATACACAAACTACTACATATAAAATAGATAGCCAACAAGGACCTACTGCTTACTACAGGAAACTCTACTCAGTATTCTGTAATAACGTATATAGGGAAAGAATCTGAAAAAGAATAAGTAGATGTATAACTGAATCAATATGCTATACACGTGAAATACAACATTGTAAATCAATATTGCAATAAAAATATTTTTTAAAAGATACTACTTGGCTGATAATTCCCAGAGAGAGGGACTCCAACAGATGCTGAGCTTTCCGTCATTGAAGTAATAAGAACCTCAGTCTTCATCCTGGGAATCTGGGCAGCTTACCCTG
Source organism: Aepyceros melampus (assembly GCA_006408695.1). Taxonomy (NCBI): domain Eukaryota; kingdom Metazoa; phylum Chordata; class Mammalia; order Artiodactyla; family Bovidae; genus Aepyceros; species Aepyceros melampus. Next base: position 185,799 of record SJXQ01005333.1, read on the forward strand.
CTACCCATCACACTCTCCCTTTTTTTTTTTTTTATCCATAAACATTTACAATGATGATATTTTTCTCCTGTGTCTCAGGCGCTTGATGAGTGTGTCTGTGTTTTGTTTTGTTGGCTGTTAGAGAAGTGGTGTATTTGCATAAAGAGAGCATGTGTTGACATGCAATAGATCTGTTGCTTTAAATGCATCTTGCAAGTGGTTTTCATTGAAACAGCAGGAAACTAATGTCCTTTTAAAACTTTATTAACATCATCTGGATATGCTCAGTCTAATAAAAGCAGAGTACATGGCTGCTGGACTTCCTATAGATTTAGATATGGAGCAGAAAGAGGCTTAAGTAATACCCTACATTTGAAATTGTGTAGAAAGATATGTTATTGGCCTCAAAAAATATGTCCCTTATGAAGTAGATTCACAACTAGCATCCCTGCTCCATTTCTGTTTGCATGACTTTTTGAATGTCTCTAGCATTCTGTCCTACTTGTGGGTTCTCCGTTCTCCTTGTGGGTTCCTATACATCATTGCTATTCTAGAATTGCTGCCTTTCCTTTTTCAGTCTAAGACATTTCACTTCTCACTCCAGAAAGGTCATTTCTGAAGTGAACCTTTACGAAGAGCTGTATCACCCTGAGCCTCAGAATCCTTTCAACTTTGTCTTCCAAAAATTTGACCCTTCATCATAATTGAATTCTACTTAGTCTAGCCATTTTCATGATTAATTATAGATGGGAACTCCAGGCAGAATGGGGCAGCCATGTTTAATGAGGTCACTCAGGTGGTCAGGATGCTTTCTAGGGCACTGTGATTTTTACTTATTTTTGGCAAAAAAAAAAAAAGCATCAAATAATTTATACTGTGTTGTTGAGTTACTTTAGAGAAAATGACATCAGTGTTCATTAAGGATGTAAATGCCTATAAATCCACTTAAACACATGCCTTCTACATTGAAAGCCACCCTGGAACCTGGATTATGTTTGATTTTAGGACTTTGAAATGCAAAGCAATACACTGAACACTGTTGGATGAAACTGTTCTGAAATAGAGATCTAGGAGGAAGTCTTAAATAGCATTACTCCAGCCAACATACACAAACTTAACATTGCTTTTTGAACCTATAGCCATGTGCATTAAAGATGGATATTTTGCCTTTGAAAAATTAATGTCCCAGAGCTCTTGCAACCATTGTTTTTTTGTGAAATGGAGTATGCAAAATGTCTTTTAAAAATGTGACCTTTTGGTGAATAGATTGTCTTTCCTCTTTTTTGGCTGTGTTAGTCATTGGAAAGGCCCCTAAAGGAGCATTAAGTAAATGAGCAAATAGCTTTAAAAATCCTGTGACCATACTCAGAGGAACCTGGAGACGGATGGAGTCAGTGAGCGAGACCAGTTTTCATCCTTGTGTGAAACAAATAAAGTGTCTCTTTCTCCTCTTTTCTTTTTTTGATCTTTTAAAAATGTATAGGCCCACTGCTTTTTTTTGTTTTAACAGATTGAAGTTTAAACAAAGAAGGCTTCTTTGAAAGGTCCAAGTAAGAAATGCCAAGCTAAGGAGAATGGAGCTGGCCTGGGAGCTTTGTGAGTTATCAGGTAAATGTTATTCTGGAATAGAGACTAAGATAACCAAGCCTCATGGGGTCTTGGATCAATTTAATTTTGATAAATGACCAGTTTGGTAAATATTATTTACATTACTCCATAAGTCAGGTCTGTTTCTGATCCACTCATGTTTGAACAACTCGCATCATCGACTGTGGAAATAGCTTCTCAAGTAATCCCCATGGGCTGGCTTACCCCACTGTTAGCTCACAATTAGAAGGATAATTAAGAATGAGGGTGCTTGGCTTTTGAACTAAAAATGAAAACATGAGCAAACGGTTCAGTAATCTAGATATGAAGCAATTCTTAAGCCACAAGAACTCAATATTCCCAACAATCTACAAAAGTGGTATTTTAAAATTCTGTATCTACTTTAAAAAATGACCTTAAATATTACAAGATTTAAAAACAAAAACAGTTTTTAAGCATAGTCGTATCCCTTTAACACTATTTTATTTATCTGTATTTTCTGCTGTTTATCTATATAGGTTATATGTTTATTGATTCATTCACTCCTTCATTCTGCAAGTGTTTAAATACTTAGAATGCGTCAGTTAGTAGTTTATTCCAGAGATTAACCAACATTTTCTGTAGTGAGTCAGCCACATAGTAAAAGATTTAGGTTTTGAAGGCCACCCAATCTTTGCCACAACTGCTCAGGTCAGGTGTTATAGGGCAAAAGCAACTAAAGACAATATGTAAACACACAGATCTGATAGTTTCCCCATAAAACTTTATGTACAAAGCAGGCAGTAGGTTGGATTTGGCCAGCTGGTCACAATTTGCTAAACTGTGGCATAAAACCATGGCATCCAAGAGCCAGACAAAATAGATAAAGTCCCATTGAACATACATTGTAATTGGGGGAGCAAAATAGTAAATAGCAAATAAATGGTTTCAGTGAATAAATAGTACAAATCAAAGAAACTATTAGGTTGATACAAAAGTAATTATGGATACTAAATTTTAAATCACTGTAACTAGGCTCAAACTCATGTTTATTAATCAAAATAAGAACCCTTACATCAATACATTTTTGCAAATGAGAAATTAGTTTGTTTATTACTGTAGCATAAAAACCTATGCTTTGGGATTCAACGAACTCTTGGATAGCTTTTTCTGCATCCTGCTGGTTGTGAAAGCATTTTCCCTACAAAAAGTTGTCAAGATGTTTGAAGAAGTAGTAGTCAGTTAGAGGTCACATGGATATTGCACCTGAGACAAAAATTGTGGCCCAGTTTGTTCACCTTTTGAAGCATTAGTTGGGTGATATGCAGCCAGGTCACAGAAAAGAATTGGGCCCTTTCTGTTGACCAATACTGGTTGCAGGAGTTGTAGTTTTTCATGCATCTCATCGATTTGCTGAGCATACTTCTCAGATGTAATGGTTTCACTAGGATTCAGAGAGCTGTAGTGGATTAAACTAGCAGCAGACCACGAAACAATGACCATGGCACTTTTATTGGTGCAAGTTTGGCTTTGGGAAGTGCTTTGGAGCTTCTTCTCAGTCCATCCACTGAACTGGTCATCACTGGTTGTCACATAAAATTCACATTGTTGTTGCATACAGTAAGAGAAAATGACACTTCTAAAAGACTGTTTATTTGATTTGCAGTCAGCTCTTGAGACACCCACTTATCGAGCTTTTTCATCTTTCCAGTTTGCTTCAAATGCCAAATGACCATAGAATGGTCGATGTTGAGTTCTTCAGCAACTTTTCATGTAGTTGAAAGAGGATTAGCTTCAATGATCCTCTCAGTTGGTCATTGTACACTTCCAATAGCTAGCCACGGCACTCCTCATCTTCACAGCTCTAATCTACTTTGCAAAACTTCTTGAACCTCCAATGCACTGTATGTTCATTAAAAGTTTCTGGGCCAAATGCATTGCTGAAGTCACTAGTTGTCTCCACTGCTTTATGACCCATTTTGAGCTCAAATAAGAAAATCATTTGAATTGATTTTTGTCTAACATCATTTCCCTAGTCTAAAATACATATAAAATAAACAGCAAGGAATAATTCATTAGCCAAAAATATAAGGCAAGAATGCACATTAAAATGATGTATAACAAAACCACATTTATTTAAGAATGTATTCCAATATCAAATGGCAAAATTCAATAATACAAAATTAAGTGGGAAACTATCCCACTTAATCCTTCCTCTGTGTCATACATGTAGCTAAATCTAATTGATGAGCATATATATAAAGGAAAGATATCAAGGTAATAAAAGATATCAAGATAATAAATTTTTTCTAAATTCTTTGTTTCTGCTTTGGACAGAGAAACCCAAGAATTTTAGAGTAGGAAAAAAAAATCACAAGCAAGGAATGGAAATGTAAAGAGTGTTTGCATTGTGGTAAGAAAATTTTTGTTCGCTTTAGGCACCCAGCTTTCTGGGTAATCCTGAAAATCGGGGTCTGAAGAAAGGGAGCAGACAAATGGAAACCTCATACTTCCTGCTCAGGGCCTATGTTTTGCCACTCGGCAGCAGCCCTAGTTAAGTCAGTTAAGAAACAAGGTAGCTCAGATATAAAAGCTCATGTTCAAATCCATCAGGCACTGATTGTAAATGGCACAGTGTATGCAAAGCACAGTACATGATACAACATTATAGAGAGGACATACTGATGAATGTGACAGATCCCTGTCTTTGTAGTTGGAGGGAGAGACAGGGACCTGGCAGATAGGACAGATTCAAGGCCAAGGTATCAAGTGATAGAGTAGGAGTGTGTGTGTGTGTGTGTGTGTGTGTATTGCTCAGTAGTGTCTGACTCTGTGTGTGTGTGTGTGTGTGTGTGTGTGTGTTAGTTGCTCAGTAGTGTCTGACTCTTTGTGACCCCATGGGCTGTAGCCCACCAGGCTCCTCTGTCCATGGGATTCTCCAAGCAAGAATATTGGAGTGGGTAGCCATTCCTTCTCAGGGGATCTCCCCAATCCAGGGATCAAATCCAGGTCTCCTGCATAGCAGCTACCAGAGAAGTCCATGATAGAGTATATGGGAGGTCGGCTCCTACTCTTCCCTCATATTCAGCATAGAGGAAGGGCTTACCCCTCATCCCATGCTCAGGAAGGGAATGCACTGGAAATATGTATTCCCTTCTCTTTCAGAAATATTTTCTCCTTGTATGTTCTTCGCTTGGGGAAGAACAGTAATCTTTCTGGTGGATGAGATTGGAAAAGTATAGAGTGCAGCATTTTCTGTATTATTATTTTTTTTCAGATGCTGGTCATGGCAAACATATATTTCTACATGCCAAATGCCAACATTTTCATTTCTTTAATCCTCACAGCAGTCCTGTGAGGTAGCACTTTATCATCCCCATCTTCTAGGTGAGGAGATTAACTCATAGAAACTCGGAGGCACTTGTATGTCTGCTTGGCTGATGCATGGCACAGCCAGGTTCACTCACTCACTCAAACACCAGGGTCCTTGCTCTCAATTTCTCCCCTCTCTGGTTCCATGGAAGAGTCAAAGTGTACTGTTCACTTCTTCCGTGACATAAGCACACCTGAATCAGGGCAGGGTCCTGGTCTTGCTCGAACCCTCTGTGTTCCTGATGGAGGCACAAGAGCAATTTTGAGGTGTAGATATGCAGGTTTCCTTCAGTTAAGGGTATCCATTGCTAGATTTGGTGCAAGTGGGCAGAAAAGCCAATCATGTTCTTAAATTCAGCGATATTGGTGATAAAGCTAATATTTTTATCTTTCTTCGTTTAACTGCTGCATCTCTTTTCCAAAATTTTGGTGCCCAGCCAACTCAGAGAAAAAAGGTGATTAACTCTCACCCTAAACTCCCAACATAAGTATGAATAAAGCAGAGTAAAAAATACCCAGCAACAGTTATGGTATAACAGACATTGTGATGAGTGCTCTAGGTATGTATCATCTCTTAGCATCTTCACCACAATCTCAAATGAGTAGATACTCCATGTTATAGAAGAGAAAAGGGGGATTAAATTTTAGGTTGTCAGATAGATTTCTGATGAAAGAGAGTGTAATGACTATTTTATTGTCATTATGACATATTAATAGGCAAACCCAACACTTGATTTCAATGGTCTTTGATGTTAACTTCAAATAATTCGCTCTTCACAGAATCACTCACAATAGTTGATGTTTAATACTGTCTAAGAGCATGCAAAGGTCAAAATAATTCACACTAATGGCCAAAAAATAGCAGAATGAAGTTAGAGTAATATATTTCAGTAGAAAACCTCTTTTATCTGTCTACTTCTTCCCACCTTTTCCAGCACTGCCCTAGACAAGCCACCATTGTCTCTCACTTGTTCTACTGAGAGAGTCCTCATATCATCAGCCACATGTATTTTGTCAGTGTCACATGTCTTCTCCGTAATGCACAAGCATGACCTCATTACAGGGCCCTGGCCCCTGACTCCCTGTCCAGTCCTGTCTCCTCCATTTCCCAGCCACACTTCAATTCCTTGGCTATTCCATATACTTCGTGATGTGATCTGTTGCTCTTGTTTTTCCTTTCTGAATATCCTTCCCTCTTCCTGAAACATCGTTTGCTAACCTGTTTTCACATCCATAAAGAAAATTATCCTTTATGCTTCAACTTAAATATTGCTTCCTCTGAATTTCTTTCTTAGTAGCCCTTGTTAGAAGTGCTTTTGTTTCTTAGTAGCCCTTGTTAGAGGTCCTTGTGTATCTCATCCCTATACTTCTAGGACTTATCTCAGTTTATATTCATTTGGCTTTTGTAGCTACTCATTTTTTGTCTGACTTCATCTAAAGTAAAGTTTTACAGGGGTATGATCCAAATCTGCTTGCTCACTGCTCTATTCTCAGTGCCAAGCATGTACTCACCCAGTTTATGTTGTTGATCAAACTGAATATGGTTGTGAAGGTTGTATCCTGTACAGCTTCAAGGGCACTATCCACATACATGATGATATCACTGATGCTCCCTGGAAATGTGCAACACATCAACCCTATATTGAATGAAAGAATGAATGAATAAATAAGTGACACCATTATTACAGAATTCCCTTATTGAAGAAAACTGTTTGATGCCCAGTATTTCCTAGAAACCATAAAATCCCATGTGGTCATTATGCCTTGCATATATGTCACACTGAAACAGTATTTTGGCATTTTATGTGTTCCAAGTGAAATCTCTTTTGCCCTTATTGAAATTCTGCATCAATTTTTTCATCAGTTCAGTTCAGTTGCTCAGTCGTGTCTGACTCTTTGCGACCCCATGAATCGCAGCACGCCAGACCTCCCTGTCCATCACCAACTCCCGGAGTTCACTCAGACTCACGTCCATTGAGTCTGTAATGCCATCCAGCCATCTCATCCTCGGTTGTCCCCTTCTCCTTCTGCCCCTAATCCCTCCCAGCATCAGGGTCTTTTCCAATGAGTCAACTCTTCGCATGAGGTGGCCAAACTACTGGAGCTTCAGCTTGGGCATCATTCCTTCCAAAGAAATCCCAGGATTGATCTCCTTCAGAATGGACTGGTTAGATCTCCTTGCAGTCCAAGGGACTCTCAAGAGTCTTCTCCAACACCACAGTTCAAAAGCATCAATTCTTCGGCACTCAGCCTTCTTCACAGTCCAACTCTCACATCCATACATGACCACAGGAAAAACCATAGCCTTGACTAGATGGACCTTAGTCGGCAAAGTAATGTCTCTGCTTTTGAATATACTATCTAGGTTGATCATAACTTTTCTTCCAAGGAGTTTTTCATAATCTTGAACTTAGTCCACACCCTCCAGGTGCCCATATAAAGTCCCACTTTAGCTTTTTAATTGTACAGGGACCTCATTCTTGACTTGCAGGTGAGAAAGAGCTGAAGCTGCATTCCATGTATGAATCAAAATACATTTTTAATACAGTATTTTTATTCAGTGGAGCCCCTGAGTAAACCCTGCAATGTATTATAAAATGCTGGTAAATATATATATATAATCATAGAGGGAAGGAATGAGTGACATCAAAAAGAAGGTTATAGATCATAGTGCTGAGAGCTGGATTGCCTGGCACATGGGACTGCTCATAACTAAGTGTGTATTAGAAATAATAAATCTTAACCATGGTGCCCATCTCAAAGTCTTGCCATCTACGTGTGTGACTCCAGGCTTTGCTACAGTAGAAATTGAATGTGTACTTCTGATACCATTTATTAATAAATTTAAAGAAGGCAGCAGTTTAAAATGGGAATTTGAATTGAACAAATCGTGGTTTCTTATAGGATATAATTGTTACATCACCTCCAATACTGCCATCATTTCACCTTATAATTCACATTTGCACATTCCCTCAAGATGCTCTAAGCTCCCCATAGTTCTTTAATCTGTTTTACTATCTAACTTACGCACACTTGCCTTGCACATACAGAGTTTGCAGATCTTGGTATTCATAGGGTGACTGATTAACCAAATTATTAAACAAAATGGTTTCATTAAACCAGGCTTAAAATTCAGCACCATCTCAAAAACATCACTTTATTGGCTTTTCATTCTGAGAACAGAACATTGACTTGGGCAAGTTTCTTACTGGGACTTAACCCATGAGATGGTAGATGTCTTGATGCACACCAAGAAACCCCTTCAGGAGTGAAGGGCTTACCCATGAACTGCTGGGAGTGCAGTCAGATGGCAACCTTGGTTATTTGGCCCCCTTTGGGAAAAGACTGCTTGGGAGAGCCTCCAAGCCCTTCCCATGTGTTCTCAGCCAATAGGTGGTCAACTCCAGCATGTCAAGTCTGCAAGCTCTTTCTCCAACTCAAGTCAATGCTCCAGAGCCACCTCAGCTCCAGAGCTTTTCTTGGAGTCAGCTGAAGCCTGTCCTGAGAATACAACAGAGCTCAAATTGTCCCTCTAACCCCATCCTCCCTTTCACAGGTGTTGATCTCAAGAGCACTCCCTAATAAATCTTCTCAATGCTAGTATTTGTCCCAGAGTTTGTTTCCCATAGAGCATAGTGTATAACCCATGCCTCTATGTTTCAGAGAGTTAAAAGACAAAGGAATCAATTCAAGGAATATTCCCCCTTACTAGAACAATCTCAAAACAAGTGGCATTATTATTTGTGAAAGCGACTGGGTCTCAGTAGCAGCTGCAGCAGAGAGCTGGATTTGTGCTATTCGTGTCATAAACAGAAACACTCTCATAGCTTAGAGTACCAGCAGCATTGGCCTTCATTGCATTGGACCACTGCTCCCAAAACAACACTAGGAATTTAGGAAATTATGGTGGTGGAACAGACAGACACTTAATTAAGGGCAGTGTCAGAGTTCTTGCATTTTTTTAACTGACCTCCAGAAAACTATATTTCTCTGATGCTTGGTTATTGTTTGATTATATTTAATTTCCCAAAATGTGCAGTAACAAGGCAACACTTGAAGAAATCTCTAAGATACAGAGGATTAAAAAGTCATACATTTTCCTTAATAACTATTATAAAAAATGTAAGTCAGTGATACTGTAGTATAATTATATTTAATAACATCATAATTATTGATGAGGCTTTTGTATAGAGGAGTCAGTGAACTACAGTTTGGGGGAGAAGCCTAGCCCACCATGGGCAGAATTTGGCCACAGCCATTCATTTAGAGATTGTCTCTGGCTGCTTTCATGTTACAGTGGCAGAGTTGAGTAGCTGGCACAGAAACTGCACAGCCCACAAAATCTAATCCGTTTATCATTTAGCCCTTTGCAGAAAGACTGCTGACCCCTGCTCTCATGTAGTAACATTTAATGATCCCAGTTTAGTATTAAATGAAAGGAGAAAAATTTGTTGAAGAAAAGTAACACTCCATATGTACATATACACACATGCATGTGTGCATACACACACACACACACACACACACAAGGTTATCTCTGGTCATTGAGATTAGAGGTGAATTTTTGTATTTTCTTCTTTTTGCTTTTTGTATTTTCCATAGGAAACATGCATTTTTTTTAGTAATAAAACTAATACATGCTATTTAGTGTGTAATTTTTTTCTTCAGAACCATTTAGAATTTTATTAGCTGTCTGTATAAAAAAAAGTCATTTATCTAAAGTCGAATAGAAAGCAGCTCTGAATGTGTGCATACTGAAGGATTTGTACAAAGGATTTCATAATACTACTCTATGTCTAAGGAAAATATGCGAGCCATGAAATTGCATATTCATAGAGACGCTTGCCCAGCTACTGGTTAAGCATCCAGTTGGCGATCAGAAGCTTAAAAAGAAAAAAACCAACAACCCTGGGTTATTTTGTGACAGCTGGCTCCATTTGGTAAGCTTATACACATTGTGCTAAGAAATATGGTTTATTCAACTTCTGGTTTGTAATGCTTTTTAAATTCTCCCATCAATTTTCTTGTGTGTTTCAAGAAGAAAATGCCAAAAAAGCTTCCATTTTCCAAAACCAGGCCATTTCTAGACTATAAAAATAAGACAGTGGTCATTAAAATAATGTAGCTAATCATTCTTGAACCGTTTTCTTAATAAATAACAACTCAAGTGCAATGCTGTTTACCAGTATCTTTTTTTTATTAATTGGGATATAGCTGTCTTACAACGTTATGTTAGTTTCTGCCATGAAATGAAGCAAATCAGCCACGTGCTTGCGTGCGTGCTAAGCTGCTTCAGTTGTGTCCCAATCTTTGTGACTCTGTGGACTGTAACTTGCAAGGATCTTCTGTCCATGGGATTCTCCAGGCAGGAATAGTGGAGTGGGTTACCATATCCTCCTCCAGGTGATCTTCCTGACCTAGGGGTTTTACCATGTTTCCTGTGGCGCCTGCACCACAGGTAGATTCTTTACCACTGAGCTACTGGGGGAGCCCCTAAATCAACCATATGTGTGTGGATATATATATATTTCCTCGCTCTTAGACCTCCTTCCCATCCTCCCCCATTCCACCCATCTAGGTCACCACAGAACACTGAGTTGAGCTCCTTGCCCTGTATCACAGATACCCATTAGCTGTCTATTTTACATATATTCATATGTCAACCGCATCCTCTTAACAAACAAGAAATACTCTTTCAACCTATTTTCAGATGGGGAAACTGATCCGCAGGCAGGTTGAGTAGATGCCCAAAGGCTCACTAGTCTAATACATGACATAGCCAAATGTCCAGAGGTCAAGCCAACTCTCTTTGACTCTAGAATTCTGAGTCCTCACTCACTGACCTGTATGGTCTCCTGACCATCTGCATATTTCAAAGCTGATGTAATCCTAGCACCGATCTCCATGGGAACATGTAGTTGATATTCAAAAATATCTGTTCCGTTCCGTTCAGTTGCTCAGTCGTGTCCGACTCTTTGCGACCCCATGAATCACAGCACGCCAGGCCTCCCTGTCCATCACCAACCCCCGGAGTCCACTCAGACTCACATTCATTGAGTCCATGATGCCATCCAGCCATCTCATCCTCGGTCGTCCCCTTCTCCTTCTGCCCACAATCCCTCCCAGCATCAGGGTCTTTTCCAATGAGTCAACTGTTCGCATGAGGTGGCCAGAGTACTGGAGTTTCAGTTTGAGCATCATTCCTTCCAAAGATATCCCAGGGTTGATCTCCTTCAGAATGGACTGGTTAGATCTCCTTGCAGTCCAAGGGACTCTCAAGAGTCTTCTCCAACACTACAGTTCAAAAGCATCAACTCTTCGGCGCTCAGCCTTCTTCACAGTCCAACTCTCACATCCATACATGACCACAGGAAAAACCATAGCCTTGACTAGACAGACCTTAGTCGGCAAAGTAATGTCTCTGCTTTTGAATATACTATCTAGGTTGGTCATAACTTTTCTTCCAAGGAGTAAGCGTCTTTTAATTTCATGGCTGCAGTCACCATCTGCAGTGATTTTGGAGCCCAAAAAAATAAAGTCTGACACTGTTTGCACTGTTTCCCCATCTATTTCCCATGAAGTGATGGGATCAGATGGCATGATCTTCGTTTTCTGAATGTTGAGCTTTAAGCCAACTTTTTCACTCTCTTTCACTTTCAACTATCTGTAGAATGACCAAAAGACTATGCAGTTGAGTCCATTCAGTAAAGCCTGGCACAAAGAAGTAGGAGTTGTGACATTAACAGATATCAGGAGATCTTGGTTTTTGTGAATAAAATTATTTGGGGAGAGTATTTTCAGAGTGGGTATAAAGCACTAGCAGACTGCTGTGTAATATTAGAACACTTCTTATTGGAAGTAACTTCAGGAAACTGTTTTGTATACACATTTTATAAGTCCAATTGATTTAATTCAAATAAATACTAAATTTTGTATAAAAACCATATTTTCTTAACCTGATATAACATTACATGTCAGTATCACCCAGAAAAATATCAGACTATGGTTTTTATTTACATTTTCTTCTACTCTCTTAGGCATTTTTAGACTGCTGTTCCAGTGCTTTGTTCACTGGAAAACTGAGGTTTTTCTGTTTTTGATTTTGTTTTTTAAACTCTATGAATTAAAGCAAATATTACTGTATTTCTAGCTTAGAAACTATGGGTCTGTGTAGATGCTGAAAAAGGTATATCTTCATAATGCATCCTTTCCTGTTCCTAAATCAAAACAGAATGAATTTTTGAGGTCTGGAAATGAGCATCACTTAATCACACCAAATAAAAGTCAGTTGTTGCCAAATCTATTTTCTAAATAAAATTATGCATTTTTTATTGTTCTGTTGTGTATCAGTATAAAGAGAAAATAAAGTATGGGCTTGGAACTAATATTTGAAAGTTGGCAATTACCCCCTGCCCAATTTTTGGAAATTTGTATTTCCATTTGAAAAACAGTAATCGGTGAATTGGGGCTTCCTTGTTAGCTCAGCTGCTAAAGAATCCACCTGCAGTGCAGGAGACCACTGGGTTCAGTTCCTGGGTAGGGAAGATCCCCTGGAGAAGGGATAGGCTACCCACTCCAGAATTCTTAGGCTTCCCTGGTGGCTCAGCTGGTAAAGAATTTGCCCGCAATGCAGGAGACCTGGGTTCGATCCCTTGGAGAAGGGAACGGCTACGCGCTGCAGTTAAAATAGAATATGATGTTTTTAAACCTTTACAAATGCCAGGCTATCCATGTAGATACTTAATCATTATCTCCATTTGACAGAAGAGAAACTTATAAGGCTCAAAGAAATCAAGAAACTTACTCAAGATCACACTGCCATAAAAAAACAAAGCTGGGATATGAATTCAACTATCACAGCTTCTAGGGTAGAGTTGCTCAACCTCAGCACTACTGACATTTTGGACTGGATAATCCTTTGCGCGGGAGGTGGGGGGCTGTCCTGGGCATTGTAGGATGTTTAGCAGCATCTTTGACTTCCACACATCAGATGCCAGCAGTACCTCCCTCTCAACAAGTTCCAACAACCCTAAATGTCTCCAGACATTGTCAGATTTTCACTGGGGAAATAAAATCAGCCCTGGTTAATAACCACTGCCCTAAGACTCCTGTCCTAACTGCTGTGCTTTTTTGCCTGCCTTTCAATGTAGGTCAAGATCACCCTTCCAGAATGAACCCCTAGCAAGCTTGTCATAGTCCATGCATGTCTGGGCCTCAGCCAATTTAGTTTCTCTCTCATTTCACGTAGGAAGGAAATGCCAGGCGCCCACAACCTGGAGTGATTTAGGATATGTACCCAAAGCTAAAATTAATTAAAAAAAAATAATGAATTGCCTTGCTCTCATTACCAGAAATTTGAGCCAGAAATGGATCCATGTGCTTGGGATGAGATTGTAAAAAGGGGAGGGGAATAGGAAGACTTATTCAATCTCAGAGTGCTCACTAATTTCACTCAGAATTAATTTGATGAAGAACTAGAATAAGAATTGCAAAGTCATCAAAGATGATGGCTTTTCCTTTATGACCCTTGGCACCAGAACAAAGAGCCAATTTTTGTGGGTTTAGGGGTTTCCAGAATAAAGGGAATAAAATGTTTAGGTAATGTTTGGATGGTTTAGAGACTGTATGTACATTAGTGATAGGTCAATTAATATCTGCACAGTTCAAAGAGGCAATTATTTTAATTTATAAATCACTTCAGAGGTAGGGAGCTGCCATCCATTAATGTGGTTTTTACAAATAAGAGTGCTCATTGTTATGTGTTTGTGTATGTGCTTTTCTACCCATGTCATTCTATCTGGCCTGAATTTTCCAACCAGATCGCATACCTCTGTGATTATGTATTTGTCTCTAGAGCACTGCCAAATACATAAAGCATTGTATCTGCAATTTGACCCTTGGCTGAGACCACCCTCTTTTTTGAGTTTTCGCTGTGCTGAAAGGCACACCACGCACAGTGTTGCTTCCAGAAAAGGACTTCTTATATTACACTCTAAATGGCAGCGTCTGGGGCTAAGCCTCCCCAGGGGGTGACAGTGCCTCTTGGTAATCATTCAAAAAGGAGAGAGGGCCAAAGTGATTCTGGGCGTGGAGGGCTTATTAGACACTTTGACAGCTGGCAAAAAGTTCCCAAGTGTCAACACAGAGATTTCCTTTAAAACCATGCCATAAGCATCCCTTTATTTTGTCTTATTTTTTTAATTACTGAATGACAAGAAGTATCAAGCATAGTGCTCAGTTCTAGGGGAATAAGAGTGTAAGGCAAATACACCTGATGGGGGAGGCAAACTAGGAAGCCGGGATAAGAGTGTAGACTGATGGTTGCAGTAATTAGTAAATGGCTACACAGGTGGCTCAGTGGTAAAGAACCCACCTGTCAGTGCAGGAGATGCAAGAGACACAGGTTCAATCCCTGGTTGGGAAGATCCCCTGGAGAAGGAAATGGGAACCCACTCTAGTATTCTTGCCTGGAGAATCCCATGGACAGAGGAACCTGGCAGGCTACAGTCCATAGGGTCTCAAAGAATCTAACACAACTTAACAACTAAGGAGCAAGAAAGATACTAGAAAAGGTATTGTGGTTGGCAAAGCTTCCAGAAGGAAGTAACATCTTCTTCAAAGCTGAAAGATGAACATGTGTTAGTTTGGTGAACTGGACAGAGGGTGTGTTCCAGGCAGAGGGGTGAGGCATGGAGAAAAGGCCCAAAGGCAAGAGAACATGGTGATTTCAGGAAACCAAAGAAAAAATGGAAAAATAGACCAGTGAGGGGCAAGCAGTGAAGCTCAAGATCTGAGCACAGATAGGATTGCAAAATGTTTTCCAAGTCATGTTAGTTGCCTTTATCCTAAGGGCACTGGCATGTAATGGATATGTTTTAAGCTGGGGAATGATATGGTCAGATTAGGAAAACCAACAGGAGGAGACATAAATGGCAAGGGAAGAGTAGAGGGGTTTGAGAGTACATCAGGAAGATAGTATATCAGTAGGCTCAAGGTCTGGAAAGGAGGGATTTATCAATGATATTTAATGGAAGAGAAATAAAGAATAAATAAGATCTTGCTGATAATAAAGTCACTTTGATAACCCTTCCCATTATATAATACAACTTTCCCTTTAACATAGCATACTTCGATTGCAGAAGAATGACAATTATATCCTCTATATTTATGACTGGTTTCATGAATAAAAATTACAGATATTATTGAGCATCTCCTACATGCCTGGCATTATTCTAGTTACTGAAGAAGCTACTATAGACCAGAGGCCATTCCTACCTTCAGTGAGTTTCATTTTAGTGATGGAAACAGACAGTAACAGACAAGTCTGTTTCTATATCTGAGTCTATTTCTGTTACATAGTCATATTTTAGATTCCACATACAGGTGACATTATATGCTATCTGTCTTTTTCTGTCTGACTCACTTCACTTAATATAATCTCTAGGTCCATCCATGGATTATTAATTAATTTATTATTAATTAATAATAAAAGGCATTATTCATTCTTATTTATGGCTGAGCAATAGTCCATGGTATGTATGTACCACATCTCTTTATGTACTCATCTGTTGATGGACATTTAGGTTTTTTCCATGTCTTGGCTATTGTAAATAGTGCTGCTGTGAACATTGAGGTACATTTATCTTTTCGAATTAGAGTTTTGTATGGATATATGCCCAGGAGTGGGATCACTGGCTCATATGGTAACTCTGTTTTTAGTCTTTTGAGAAACCTCCATATAATTTTCCATAGTGGCTGTACCAATTTACATTCCTGCCAACAGTGTATGAGTGTTCCTTTTTCTTGGAGGCTGTCTACTTTATGACTGGACATTGTTAAATTCATTCCAGTGCTTGGAATAAATAGTCCTTCCTGGAACTGTGGCCCTTCCCAGGATTCACTGATGAAAATTTTATTATGAGATTTCTAGTTTCTTCCTTGGGATGATAGCCTTGTCAGTGCAGTACACTTTGTGGGGAAAACAGATCAATGACCTAGGTAGAGCCTTCCCTGGAGAAATGATTATTTATGTCCAAAGACCAGGCTGCTGGACACTGACCAATTGTCAAGCCCTTTCTCAGAGGAAGAGCAAAACAATACTGCATGCTTTCCCAGCGCTCCACTTAGAGGGAACACATCCCACACGAGTGGGATTTTTGCTCTGTGCTGGCCAGCAACCTTGTCAATAATTAATTCAGTTTCTTAATCACAAGAAAAGTGTTTAGGAAACTGAAATAATGAGAGAGGATCATCATCAGGATCATGAGTATTCCAAGGACTCCCTGTGCGCTGCCAGGTTTCCTCCTGCCTGAGCACAGAATGATGGCAAAGTAGTACCTTCACTAGCAGACAGGTGTGGATGTGCGTGCTCACGGGGTTCCACTCCCTGTGGATTCTGTGGCCTTAGTTTGCTGAGTTTGTAAAATGGAAATCACACTTGGCTCTTATGTCTGTGATGATAGGGGAATTCATTAGTCTCCACAGAGTAGATTTTCTCTGGTTTATGTAGCAGCTTTGCTTCATTTGGGCTCCACTTTAAAAAAAAAAAACAAAACAGAATATCAGGCTTAATGGCTTCCCAGGTGTCTCCATGGTAAAGAATCCACCTGCAATACAAGGGTTGGAGCCCTGGGTCAGGAAGATCCTCTGGAGGAGGGCATGGCAACCTGCTTCAGTATTCTTGCCTGGAGAATCCCATGGATAGAGGAGCCTGGCAGGCTACAGTTATTGGAGTCACAAAGAGTTGCCCATGATCAAGCACACATGCACGTCAGTCTTTATTTCTTTTGCAGCCACTGTTTCCGACTGGCAGTGTGAGCAGAATATTACTAACATGGCTTCATTTTATCATCACCAAAGAGTGGCAGTGAATCAACATGCTGTTTATAAAAGAAACCTTGAGATTGTCTTTCTGATGAAAGACTTACCTAAAGGCTATGGTTTGTTATTGAAGTAATATCAGTGCCTAGTAAAATTTAAAAATACAAAACAAGATGAGGGTTGGAGCAAGAAAGGTAGAGAAGGAGAATTCTTGGAGAAGTTAAATTATACTTGGCTGGTCCTTAACACGTTACATCATATTGTTATGAAAATATCATGGTCTTACAAAACTTTTGTGAATGTACCATTAATTGTTTGTAATCTAATGGCATTATTTCAATCATATTAAAATGAAGAACATTTGCTGCGGTGACAGATATGATAATAGCTATGTGCTGTGAAAGGCATTCATTTTGAAACTTTTCAAGTAATTATTTCTGAGGAGAGGGTACACGTCAGCATAATACCTTCCACTTTTTACATCTAAAGTTATATTTTATGGCAGCTAATCTCAGTAAACAGAGGCAGTGGGAGGCCATGTGATGTTGAAAGAACTATAGAAAAGGATTTGCTTTGTAATTAACTGTTAACACTTCATGAATGGAAATACAGTTGCGCAGATGACATCTGGGCTCTGGAAAGAAAGACTGAGATTCCAATCCCAGTTCTAACTCTTACAGCCATATTGTCTTTTAGGACAGATTAAACATTATCTCTAAGCCTGTATTTCCTTATCTGTAAAATGGAGATAATAACAATACTATTTACCTTACAAGTTTTAATTAAATTTAAATCTATAAGCCTTATAACAACAATTAAAATGGTACCTGATACAAAGCAAGAGCTCAAAAAACATTAATTTAACCATTGTTGACATTAACTGTGTTACTTTTCGCAGGTTCCTTTAGGAACCTAGGCTTTAAATTTCTCACTTTTAAAATAGGAGATTTTTACTAGCATCAGTGTTTCCCAAAATTAATCCTTCAAACATAGCATTCAAAGTTTTTGCCCTTTGGGGAAAAATATCATGAAATATAACCTGAAAAGAATAAAGCCATACACACAGATATTCAGAATACCTGTATAAATCTGTAGATTTAAAATAAATCTGTAATTTAATATAGATACATTGGTTTTAATTCAATATCGTAAGATATCATCATACCCATCCTTCTAATGTGATATGATAGAAGGTGTTGTCACTGAAGGCTTGCTTATTTATGAGCACATTTGGGTATCATATCTATACTAAATGGACTAGCAGCATCTTCTATGCTTTACGCTTATCCATAGTAATAACAGCTTGTTATCTTTTTGTTTCAAATATACATTGATAGATACGTATGAAACTGATAGGTACGGTAGCTGAGAGCACAGACCTGGGAGCCAGAAAACCTGGGTTCAGATCCCAGCTTTGCAAATTGCTAGTTGTGTGATGATAGGCAGAACATTTAACATCTCTGTGCTCAGATTCCTCTTCTGTAAAATCAAAATAATAAGAGTGTCTAATTCTTACTGTTATTCTGAAATTTTTAGATAAGTTAGTAATGTAAAGTGCTTGGAACAGTGCCTGGTACCAACATCTGGTTAAGAAAGTTTACCTACCAATGTAGGCAAATATTGCACTTCAGCGAACATTGTCTTATGTTACCTTTATTTTCCACTGTGGTTCTGAATTCTTTAAGGGGTTCAGAAGGGAAACTGGATCCTCATACTTGGAGTAGACCTCTGTTGCTTTGGCTCAGATTTTTCCTTCTATAAGATTATTATAGTATTATCTCTTTCTAGGTACTTCCTAAAAATGGTAAGGTCTAGGGAGGTAATGAGTTGGCATTCGAATAGTTTTAAATTCCCCAACACTTGATGGTTTCTACCATCCTGTTGTTAGCTGGTGGCCTGTGATTCTTTATCCTGAGCAGAGAGGATCAATGCAAGAACCAAATGTTGGTTGGTGACTGTCCACTGCTTCAGATAACCACAAGGGAAAAGAAAGCCATTTCTCTTGCTATGGCTTTCCTGCCAACAACATTGAAGAAAATGAGACATAATGTGAATACCATATGTCTAAATATATTACTATTCCATTTGGTCATAAAAATATAAGTCTCTCTGGCCTACCATATTTAAAACCCAAATCATTTCTATCTCAGACTCCAATCCTTCCTTTAAATCTTCACACACCTGCAACATGATGACATCCAAAATAAGCATGATTCATTGAAAAATGGGAGATTTTGTCTAAAAAGAAGCTCTACAAGGAGAAGGGAATTTGTGTGCCTAGAGATTGGAAGTAAAATATGCAAATGGGGATAGTGTGGCATAGATCCCAGCCTCTGTATGTGCTGGGAGAAATTCACAGGGACAAATCAAGTGTTTGAATTACTCAAGTACAATTATTATGTTTTTAATTATTATATCTCAGATGAGAAAGTTTTGGAAAATCACACTGAACTGGTTATTATGCTCTTAGATGCACTACAACCAGTTTCAGTAGCCCACAGAGACCCCTGTACCTCTCAGCTTGAAGGCACTCAGGTTTCCTCTAGGTAACAGACAGGTTCTTGTGTCAGAGCTGTAAGCACGTGGGCAAGTCTAAACTAAGGCAGCAAGAAGGGGTGATGAGTAGGGAAACCAAGGGCAGGGAAAGTTGTTTTAGCAAACATTGATTTTGTTTCTTTTGAAAAGAGATGATCCAAAGTCAAAACAATGTATATAGTTTGGTTTTGCTTAATCTATTAACCAGCTGACCACCTTTGGGACAAGAATTCCCTCCTCAGAGATTATCTGTATATCCAGAATCCATCTATAGGTTTCCAAGTGTGAACTGACCATGGTTGTGATTTGGTAATTTTTTAGATAGGAAAGTCATAGTATATATTGTGTGCATGCTAAGTCATTTCAGTCATGTCCAGTTCTTTGCGACCCTATGGACTGTAGCCCGCCAGGCTCCTGTGTCCATGGGATTCTCCAGGCAAGAATACTGGGGTGGATTGCCATCCCCTTTTCCAGGGGATCTTCCCAACCCAGGGATCTAACCCATGTCTGTTAAATCTCCTGCATCTGTTCTTTACCACTAGTACCACCTGGGAAGCCCTAGTATACTTTACATGCTGCAAAATTAAAACCCATCCCCTAAATTTGACATCAGATTGTTCTGTGACTCATTGGGAAAGTGTAATACCCTCCTCCAGTACCTGCTTTGGAAACCAAATCTATCTTATAGAACTCTGTCAGATTATTAACTAGAACGACACTGTTTTCAGTCTCAATGCTTCATCTTTTCACCAATTTCCTTTCTGAGATGACCTTCTCCTTTGCTCTCCCTATCTTGCCAAGATCTGGGCAGGTGACGCTACGAAGTGTTCTCTGCAGGCATCAGGTTCTCAACTAATTCTGGGAGGTTCTTCAAAGGCACCCTCACCACCCTTCTAATAAAATTCCTGTTTTGCTTAACTTAAGTAAAGTTTATTTCTGTTTCTTGTACCCAAACAAGCCCATCTAACATGATAGTAACCAAAATGACATATATATACATACATGAGGTGAAGTCGCTCAGTCGTGTCCAACTCTTTGAGACCCCGTGGACTGTAACCTACTAGGCTTCTCCGTCCATGGGATTCTCCAGGCAAGAATACTGGAGTGGATTGCCATTTCCTTCTCCAGGGGATCTTCCCAACCCAGGGATTGAACCTGGGTCTCCTGCATTGGAGGCAGACGCTTTAACCTCTGAGCCACCAGGGAAGCCCATATACATACATATAATGTATATAGCATAATATATAATATACATTACTAAATATATATGGTATATTTAATGCATATTTTATATTTGTATAATTTATTGAAGACTTATCACACTAGCCATCATTCTAAGCTCTTAACATGTATTAACTCATTTGTATTTACAAGTTTACAAAGGTATCCCTTCTCTACCAGCACTTCAGAGCTTCCATTTTTATTCCCTGCTCTGATTTTTTTTCTGTTTTCAGTGTACTTCTCTCTTTGCAACACACATTATCATATTCTTATTAGGTTTATTGTGTATCAGTTTTCCTGCCACTCATTAAAATGTAACCTCATTAATTAAATAATTAATTAATGAGCTCATGTTACCATATGGTTTATTATGAATATTCTTTTCAATCAGCAGCCTCCTCCCACCTACCTGGCAGGACTTGCTTAGGTACAATATATGTTCTCTTCTGTAAAGTTTTTTAACTTTGGACTAGATTTTTGCATACGTGCTCTGGTCCAGCAACAGGGGACTAGATCAAATGACTCCTGAGAGCTGTCTGGCTCTTGACAATCAGATTCAATTCCACTTAAATGTTCTAAAAGCAATTTGTGGAGAAATTCTTTTCCTCCTTCTCTCCCCAACTGGAGTGCACATTTATCTAATTATTTTCTTAGGAGGTTGACCTAGCTTTAAAGGAGTCCCATGTCAGCTCTCCTACATTTTCTCTAAGCACTCACTTTATAAAACTAAGAGACTAAAGACTCAGCTCTCTAGGGAATTAAATTTCATTCAAATAAGATTAAGGATTTTTGACTCACAAAAGCAAGGACAATCAGAGGCTAACTAAAACGAGGCAATTGTTCAGCAAACTAATCCAGACATGTTATTCACAGAGACTCTCACAATTGGCCAGGGAAGAAAAATGCCTGTGAAAGAATGGGTGGGCTGCACTGAGCTAAGGGAGCCTACTTCCTTCTAAGGCTTAAAGCCCAGTCCCTCACTTCCTAGCTGGTGAATCTGTTTATTTTCTAAATTTAGTCAATTGTAGCCCAAATCCTCCAACTGAACAGGATTAGATTAGAACCTGAGAGGCAGCCTTAGATTAGATCTTGAAAGTCAGGCATGCACGGTGGTTAGCTCCTCTATGGAAACAGTGGATTGGTGATGTGGCGACGTGGTGTCAGGAGTGGAGAAAAAGTATTGATGTTGATTTACAGAAATGTTGATGTTGATTTATGTCTTTCACCCCTAGGTATAGAACATGGGTTCTTAATCTCTTGTGGGGCATAGACTCTTTCTCAAAATGTTTTTGATTGTGTAAAAATGAGCATAAAATTGCAAAGCAAACTAATTATATTGAAATGCATTTGTCAAAATATTTTTTTCAAAACAGAGCAGTAATTCATGTATTTATTAATATATTAAATATCAGAGCTGCAGTAGGCTTGATAATTACTGTAATTTTAAAGTGGTGATGAGTTTAAATCGTGTATCTCAATAGCTACAGTGTGATATGAAAACATATGCAATTTATATAAGTGATAAAGTCACAGGTACAGCTAATATTTTGTGGTTGATTCTTTGCAGTCATAATTGAAGGAAATGCTGAATTTCAATTAGAAGTTAGTGAAAATAGTGTTATAATTTCTCAGATGCCCCCCACCATCTACCCCAGGTTAAGAACTCCTGGCATCAAAACTAAAGTGAAACAGTCCATGAATCACCACTATTAAATATTGAACCCAACACCATGGGCGAATGCCCACATTTGTGGGCATTTGTTTCAACTATTACCTAGCTTAGGAAAATGTTCCTTCTGGCTCACATTAACAATGAAAAAGATTGGGAAAAACTTTACTATCTGCCACATATATTCTGTACCTAATGAAAAGATCTCTTTAAACTGTTGAGCAAGGGCCCCAAGTTGCCATAACAGAGTATTAGAACTCTAGCATTAGGGTGCCTAACTTGTTCCCATTTACTCAAGACTGCTCCTGTTTTAAAATGAGAAGTCAGGCTCTAGGAACCCCTTGGTCCCAGCAATCATGGATGGTTGTTGAGTGCTTTGAAGTCAGAAATAACATAGTAATTTTGATCAACTCGAGAGACGAATAAGTTGTCTATTTGTCAGAAAAGACCCTGATGGTGGGAAAGATTGAAGGAAGGAGAAGAAGGGGACAGCACAGGATGAGATGTTTGGATGGCATCACCAATTCAACAGACATGAGTGTGAGCAAGCTCTGGGAGATGAAGGACAGGGAAGCCTGGCTTGCTGCAGTCCATGTGGTCACAAAGAGTTGGGCACGACTGAGTGACTGAACCACAACAACAAAAATGTCTTTCTCGAGTCTCAGCATCTTCGTTTCCAAATGGAAATGAGAATATCTTTCCTACAAAGTTGTGATAAGTGTTAAATGAGGTTATACATGTAAAATGCTTTGCCACAATTATAAGCACTCAAAAACCAGTGATAACTATTATTATCATTGCCACTGCTGTTATTATAAAGTTAATTCCTTTTCCTTTACCTGACTCCATCCTCTCAAAAGAATCTCACCTTCCTCTCTGCCTATGTACATTGTATACATCCTCAGACCTCTCTTGAACTCTTACTTTTTCATGAAGAATTGATTTGTTAATATCGCATGCAGTGATGAAATGGTGCATTAGGTTGAACTTATTGAAACTGATAGTTTTGTAAGTCAAAAACAGTCAAATACCGATACACAATTTGACCTAATGTGTGTACGTACTAGGCATGGGGTGTGGCTTACACAAGACTGTCATTTCATAAATGTTGTCCTTTCTTCCTCAATGACTCTGATATTCATGGGCCTCTCCTTAATTCTTCTTCCTGTAATTGTCCTAGGTTTTCAAAGAGATTTGATTCCATGTCATTATATTATTTTAAATTAAGATGATCTATTAAATGCTTAAGTAAAATGATTTTTTAACCTTTCATAAAATTGTGTGTAAAAAATTCACAAATCAGAGGAAAAATTCTATAGTTTTGGAACCTTATATTTGCTCTAGATACAGTTGCTATTATGTATCCCTCACTTTTGGCAAATAATATACTGCCTTGCCTTTATCTTATGTGCATGTGTCTTGACCCTAACCTTGACCATGTTATATTATCCTTTTACAATATCAAGTGTTAGAAAGAAGCACATTAATTACAGATAATTGAAAAGGGGGCTTTAAATATCATCAAAACTAGATGGTAAGTTTATATCAGTAAGGTTTCAGACTCAAGCAATCATGGATGGTTGTTGAGTGCTTTGAAGTCAGAAATAACATAGTAATTTTGATCAACTCGAGAGACGAATAAGTTGTCTATTTGTCAGAAAAGACCCTGATGGTGGGAAAGATTGAAGGAAGGAGAAGAAGGGGACAGCACAGGATGAGATGTTTGGATGGCATCACCAATTCAACAGACATGAGTGTGAGCAAGCTCTGGGAGATGAAGGACAGGGAAGCCTGGCTTGCTGCAGTCCATGTGGTCACAAAGAGTTGGGCACGACTGAGTGACTGAACCACAACAACAAAAATGTCTTTCTCGAGTCTCAGCATCTTCGTTTCCAAATGGAAATGAGAATATCTTTCCTACAAAGTTGTGATAAGTGTTAAATGAGGTTATACATGTAAAATGCTTTGCCACAATTATAAGCACTCCAAAACCAGTGATAACTATTATTATCATTGCCACTGCTGTTATTATAAAGTTAATTCCTTTTCCTTTACCTGACTCCATCCTCTCAAAAGAATCTCACCTTCCTCTCTGCCTATGTACATTGTATACAGTCCTCAGACCTCTCTTGAACTCTTACTTTTTCATGAAGAATTGATTTGTTAATATCGCATGCAGTGATGAAATGGTGCATTAGGTTGAACTTATTGAAACTGATAGTTTTGTAAGTCAAAAACAGTCAAATACCGATACACAATTTGACCTAATGTGTGTACGTACTAGGCATGGGGTGTGGCTTACACAAGACTGTCATTTCATAAATGTTGTCCTTTCTTCCTCAATGACTCTGATATTCATGGGCCTCTCCTTAATTCTTCTTCCTGTAATTGTCCTAGGTTTTCAAAGAGATTTGATTCCATGTCATTATATTATTTTAAATTAAGATGATCTATTAAATGCTTAAGTAAAATGATTTTTTAACCTTTCATAAAATTGTGTGTAAAAAATTCACAAATCAGAGGGAAAATTCTATAGTTTTGGAACCTTATATTTGCTCTAGATACAGTTGCTATTATGTATCCCTCATTTTGGCAAATAATATACTGCCTTGCCTTTATCTTATGTGCATGTGTCTTGACCCTAACCTTGACCATGTTATATTATCCTTTTACAATATCAAGTGTTAGAAAGAAGCACATTAATTACAGATAATTGAAAAGGGGGCTTTAAATATCATCAAAACTAGATGGTAAGTTTATATCAGTAAGGTTTCAGACTCAAAGGAACATCATTAAAGAGAAGAGCCCCAAGTAAATTTCTAGAGCAGCTGGTAGTCCCTATGCTCATGTGGTTATTGAACCCTTGAAATATAGTTGGACCAGATTAAGATATGATATAAATATGAAATACATACTATAACCCAAAAACTTTGTAACAAATAGAGAACATAACTATGCTCTTAATAATTTTACATGTTGAAATGATAATAAGTTGGATATACTAGGTTAAATTAAAAATGTAATTAAAATTAACTTCACTTTTTACTTTTAAATGAGACTCAAGAACATTTAAAAATTCATACATAAAATCAGCCAAATGCCAGTCAAAAGATGAATGGATAAATTTCATGTGGCATATACATACAATGAAATATTTTTCAGCCTTAAAAGGAAGGAAATTCTGATATATGCAGCAGCATGGATGACACTTTGAAAATATGCTAAGTAAAATAAAAGTGAAAGTGAAGTCGTTCAGCCGTGTCCGACTCTTTGTGACCCTGTGGACTGTGACCCACCAGGCTCCTCTGTCCATGGGATTCTCTAGGCAAGAATACTGGAGTGGGTTGCCATTTCCTTCTCCAGGGGATCTTCCCAACCCAGGGATCGAACCCAGGTCTCCCGCATTGGAGGCAGATGCTTTAACCTCTGAGCCATCAAGAAAGCCAAATAAGGCCGACATAAAAGGACAGATAGTGCATAATTCCATTTACATCAAATACCTAGAACAGGCAAATTCATAGAGACAGAAAGTAGAATTAGAAGTGACCTTGGACCTGAAGTAGGGAGAATGGAGACTTAGTGTTTAAGGGTAAGGAGTTTCTGTTGTGGCAATGAAACAGTCCTGGCAGCGGATAGTGGTGATAGTGACTACTTATGCCAATTATAAAATGGTACATTTTAGGCATATTTTACCACAAATTTTCAGCGTTCTCATGTGGCTTACATTTCTTTTGGATAGGGTTTAGAGTTTAAACTGGCTCTAGAGGTTAATGAAAAGTAAAGCAATACTGGTGGCGTTTGAGAGCTGAATCTTTGATACATATACATGGAGTAATGTAAACATAAGAGGCAGTTGAATAAATGGTATACCTTGTTGCTATTGATGGAAGCAGATCTTCCATTTTTATTGTTATCTAGCAATTTTGCTAAATCTGAGGCATAATCCACAAGGCCAAACAGTATTCCATTCACCTGAGTGAAGCCTAGTCAGTAAATGTGATCCCCTTTCTGGGACTGTGGGAAAAGAAGTCAGTTCTACTCTATAGAGTATTCATTTAGAACATCTCTTTCTTTATTGTCTCTAGGTATATAACTCAATGTATAATATGCATTCCTAAAACATCCTGTTGGGCAAAAATATTCACTGAAAATAGCTAAGACTATGAAGCAGATACTGTTAGGGGCAGATCACTCAAAACCTACACACTTTTGCAGCCAGAACATTAACAAAAAAACTGGTCCATTGGGAAACAACTTAGCCAGCTGAGGTCCGTGACTCAGCTTGGCTGGAGGTGGCCACAGTGGTTCTAAAAATTGCACACACACACACATGCACACCTGCACAAGTAAAGTAGGAATGTTGGCAGTGCCTTAGCACTAGAACAGGGCTGGAAGGTGTGGAGACAATAGAGATGAAAGCAGATCCCTGAGTAGTGGGGCTGCCATTAAGGGAGGAAGTACAACCTGCCCTGAATTAAGAACTGAGTAAGTCTGGTGGGTGCCCATGGCTGGTGAAGAAACCCAGGCATGGGGCTTATGTTAAAGTATTCTTAAAAAAACCCTCAACATTCTTCTTGAGGATATTTTCCTCTCTTACTGAAGGTTCTCATTGCTCCCCTGCTAGTTCAGTTCCAGTGCCTAGGGAAAAAAGAAAATCACATATGAACCAGTATGTCTTCTACATTACATAGGTAGCTATCCCCTTTTTTAATAACATAAAGCCTAACTCATATTTCAGAACCATACGTACCTGCATTCTCTTTGTGCCAGGGAGAGGGCTACATACACTGTCATATTTGAGGTTCACCTGGCATGATTACATCCATTACAAAGTTGATTCCCTTGCTCAGAGATCCCCCAGCAAGTCCATAGCACTAGGATTTACATTGGGAGTGGTATCTCAAAGCTCATCCTCCTATCCACTATAGTCTATCACCTCATATTTTTAGGCTATTTGCTCAGTTGCTCAGTTGTGTCCAACTCTTTGTAACCCCATAGACTGTAGCCCACCAGCCTCCTCTGTCCATGGGGATTCTTCAGGCAAGAATACTGGAGTCAGTTGCCATTTCTTTCTCTATTGGCCTTTTAGGTGTTGAAAAATGTAACCAGACACCTTAGCAGATTTTAGGCTCAGCCTTGCATAAGCTCTCCCCTCAGAATACTTCAGTTCCGCTTCTTGAAATTCACCTTGTGTAGTATTAGTAAACAGTGAAGAAGTGATCCAGGCATATTTCTTTTCAAAAGTACCTGGGAGAAGTGGAAAGTATAATGTCATTTTCTAAGATCTCTAGCTCTGAGGCTATAATTGTGAGTTTATCTTCTATCAGGTATGAAAATGAAAGTTATAGATTGTAAGTTTTCTTTGTCTTACTAAGGTTTCAAATGGTAAACTCAGTGGAAGGGTGTCTGAGAAAAACTGGGTATGCCCAATAGCCAGATCAGATACTGTTGGGATTCTTAGTATCAAAAGTAGTCTTGAAAGCTAGTACAGACTTTGATGGGAAAGATTCTTGGATGCAGCTCAGAACTTGCTTCCCCTCCTGGGATATTCAGTTAGGAAATAACAGAGCAGCCATACTGGTTACTAAGACATGGGTATTTCTGTAATGGGGTGCTTCCCCTGTGGCTCAGTGGTGAATAATCTGCCTGCAGTCAGAAGATGCAGGAGATGCTGGTTCAGTCTGTGGGCTGGGAAGATCTCCTGGAAGAGGGCATGGCAACTCTTCAGTACTCTTGACCGGAGAATCCCATGGACAGAGGAACCTGGAGGGCTAGAGTCTATAGGGTCACAGAGAGTCAGACACAACTGAAGCAACTGAGCACTCACACGTGCATTTCTGTAGTGGTGGGTAAACAGTCATGCCTGAGCCCTCCACATGCCCCTCTTTACCCTAACTTCCCTCCCCTTACCCCAGGTCCCTCCAAACCTCCTCACATTCCAGAAACTAATTGCCTAGTTTCCTAAGGGGGCTCCGGTTCTTCGACTGACATCTATTCTCACTGAAGTGCCTAACCATGCTGCCTCTTAAATATCTCCACATTCTACAGCTAAAGCATTAGCTTAATTCCTGAGACTCTATTTGCCCATCTTTGTATTGATGGAGTAGGAAGTATAGATGGAAATGAGAAATTGGAAAATAACCTGACTCTGCTGAATGATTCATCTATTATTTGAGATAAGAATTTCTTTTAAAGAGCTTGAACTCATTTTTAGAAAGTCTCTAAATCAAGAGTTGCAAACTCCTGTGGATTGGCCAAATTTGGACTGCAGATGATTTTTTTTAATGGCCAGAAGTGTATAAATACACTGAATTCAAAGATTAAGCCAAAAAAGAACTGTTCATCCCAGCTACCCTCTTGTCCTACTGCTCAGTTGTACATTTAAAATCCCAGCCTGTTCCCTGACAGCATTCAAATTTGAAACCCCTGGTCTAAATTCGTACAACACCATCTCAATTCTACTAGTATTTACTCATCACCCGATCATACAGTCTATCACTTGAGCTGTAATGTTTCTATTTTGTTTAAGAAATGGATGCAAAGCTACTTTCAGAGGTAGCCAATTAAGATTAATTAAACATTTCACCAGACTTAACAGGTCTAATTAGATTTGATTCATCTGCAATTTTATTACCAATGAGATATCTGGATGACCAAATTATATTTTCTTAACTTCATGG
>SJXQ01005333.1:215386-289018 GCA_006408695.1 Aepyceros melampus
CTCTGACCCGGCGTAAACCCTGTCCTTTGAGTTATTGCTCTTAGCAACCCTGCAAGAGGTTTGGGATTTTTCAGAATAAAGAGCCATCCCCAGCCTCTAATTTTCCCCCGGCAGCACTCTTGTAATTATCTCATTGGTGTTAAGTTGATTGTATGTTTTTAGTATATTTACTGAGTATGTATTATGCACAGAGCATATGGTGGCACTGGTAGGGGGATGCAGAGGGCAACAGGGCACAGATCCTGATCTTTAAGTATAATAAGTAAGTTTCATTTGGAGTCAACTTCATGGTGGCTGTTGGAAGTGATGTCTTTTGAAGAATTCAAAGTCTCCAAGGAGAATCAGTGGGAAAGAATGCTGTGATCAAGTCATGATGTCTCCTCTGGCAGAGTACAGAATGGTTTCATTCCTGACCAGCAGTCTAATAAACATAATACTGTTGTCTAGTTGTCCATTTATGTATAATGCCTTACATAACAGAAAAAAATCAGTGCCATTTACTTGGTACTAAATATAAGCAAGACATTAGGTAGGTGCTTAATATACGTTTACTCTCTTTTAAGAATATCTGGTATTGTTTCGTCTTGATCGCCAGTGACTACTTTTAGACCTGCGATTTGACCTACGTGGTCTATGTGGTTATCCCAGCTCTAGAGGCACAGACACAACAATTTACAGTGTGGTATAGGAAGAGCAGTACATCAGCAGTTAGAAAGCTCAGATGCTGCTAAGCGATCTTAAATCTACAGCCCTCGTTTTCCAAAATGCAATATATTGGGGATAACTTGATTTTTCTGGCCCCTTTTCAACACAAGTCTGAGGAAACCTAGCTCACTTCACTGTTGTATGGACGGACTTAAAGTAATTAACAGAAGATGACCCAAACCATACATTTTTCTCCTCCATAAACATCCAAAAGGATTAGTGCTTTGCTGTCATCCTGAGAAAGGAAAGAGATGCTGTTGGAGTGAAAGAAAAGTGAAACTGTTAGTTGCTCAGTCATGTCTGACTCTTTGCCATCTATGGACTGTAGCCCACCAAGCTCCTCCTGTCCATGGAATTTTCCAGGCAAGAATACTGGAGTGGGTAGCCATTCTCCAGGGTGTCTTCCCAACCCAGGGATCAAACCTGGGTCTCCTACATTTCAAGCAGATTCTTTAACATCTAAGACCCCAGGGAAGCCAAATAAAGGAAAGAGATGCTGTTGGAGCAAGCCCACACAATTCATCTGGGTAGATTTTGGAGTCTTCCAGATTTGGGCATGATAGAGTCAAGGAAGTTCCCTAGGGTACAGTGACCTTAGTACATAAAGTAAAACAAGAGATTTGTCTCTAGTAGCTGTGACCAGGTCACTGAAGGTATGCAAGGGGAATATGTTCTGATAAAGGCTACAAAATTGTTAACACTTTTAATTATGTTTGGGGCACACAGCATTATAGAACCAGCTGACTGGACATTATTGAAAACCTTGTCAGCTGCCATTCAGTGATTCAGCCAGCCAAGGAAGCTGTAGGGAAAGTTTGCTCATTTCTTTATTCAGGTTGTTTGTCCATCCATGTAATTTTAGAAGTATTCTTTCGAAGAATCCAGCAGCCATTAATCCTAACAAACAATAGCTTTTGAATTCCAGTCCATCCTTTATCACATAATAGTTAAGGTAGAGAGAGTAGTGGGGAGTCTTCTAGTTATATTTTGCCATCCTGTCCAGAAGACAAATGTGAGGAAATATAAAAGTATTTGACACATGGAAGCAGGAAAATAGTCATTTTTTAGATAAATGTCCTAGATAGTTTTTATTCAAAGTTAAACTGTGTTGAAAAACACATTAAAATTTAAAGACATAGACGTCCTCATTTGTTTTATTTTGTTGCATATTTTATTTGAGTTCAACTCACAATTCCTTATGTTAAAAAGAAATGGTTTTTAAATCTACAGAATTCCAAGTGCATTATTAAATTTTGTAGCTAAAGGAAGTAAATGTGTACCACTACTTATATTCTAACAGAAATAGAGAAAAGCCCCAAAACTTGTCTTGGTAAAGCCAACATTGGTAATTGTGCCGGGGGTTCATGCTGCAGAATGTCTAGTGTAACTAGTGGCTGACCTGTGATGAAATGTCTAATTTCATACCACAGAACCCAGTGACAGCCCATTAAAAGATAATCCCTTGGTGTTTAAATCTCAGAAGTTCTCTTTTGCCAGCCAACTTGTGGTCAGGGTTGTTCAAGACAGATGGACCATCATCCCATTTTAACATTGTATACTGATGTTTGCCTCTCGCCAAATCCCTTTCCCCTGCACACATCCTTTTCTGTGAGGTAAAAGAAATCGTAATCTCTGTTCTCATTTGATAAATTTATAAACCTACTTAGGATAAAGGAAACTTCAGAATTTGGTTCAATCCCTTTAGATCTGAGTTGAGAAAGAGAGAGAGACAGAGATGAAGACAGAGAGACAGAAGGAGGGAGGTATCCATTCATATGTACTGTACCTTCCATGGTCAAGCTAGTCATTTAACTTAAGCTGCATGGACCTCTCCTGAAAATTTCCTCATGTTGCATATATATCAGCAACAAGTTATATCAGCTGAGTGATTGAGTACTCATTGTATGTCAAGGAATGGGGGCTGAGTGCCTTGGGATGTCGGCATAGAAACTGTGTGTCTGGCTAGGTTCATGTTGAACCGTTAGCTCCCCAACAGATGAGGGAAATCTTCAGAGGGAAATCAGAGCCAATGAGGCAGCCCTTAGGGACAAGGTCAGTGCAAGTCCTACTGCACTGTGGCAAAATAGAAAGAGATGGAGGAGGAATGAGATTTGCAATGCTTCTTACGCTTATGGGAGTTTTTCCCCCTGAAAAACATCTGAGCGTACAAAAGTTTGTACACAATTCCAGGAATTGTTACAGAAACCCTGAAATCTAATCACAGGCAGTTTGGACTCCTGGATTAAGACAAAAGAGATAGGAGGAGAAAGCATCTGATTCTTAATAGGAGCCTTCTGTATTGCAGACATTTGACATACATATAAGCACACCTTGATAATGGCCATGAAAGATACGGCTTGTGGCCTCATTTGGTAGATCCAGAATCTGAGATTCTCAAAAGTTAAACATCCACAGAGATCACTTGGCTAGCAAGCACTAGGCAGGCATTCAAAACTCTTTCTTCCTGACTTCCCAGTGTTAGCATTTGAGTCAACCATGAGAGAGAGAGTGAGCCTAAAACACAACAGAGATGAACCTTTTTATAAAAGATTATTGATGTTAGAAACTCTGTACATGATAGGTACATTAAATATACCACAATTCATCCATATAACGGAATATTATGCATCATTACAAGCCATATTTTCACAAATTTTTTAATGATATGAGGAAATATTCACAGTTGCAAGGTCACAGAAGCAGGATTCAAATATGTATATTTATCATAGCCTATATTTGTGTGTGTGTGTGTGTGCACATCTATAGATATGAGAAAATTGATGATAAGAAATGGGAGTTTTGTCTTTTTAGTCATTCATATTTGCATTATAATGATCATTTGTTAATTTTATAATCAAGAAATAGTCAATCTTTCTAACAGTTGAAATATATTACTTAGATGTTAACTGTCTTAGAGCATAAAGGAGCTAGAAGGGATATAGCACAATCCCTTTTAAAATTATTTACTTATTTATTTTTTAAATTGAAGAGTAGTTGATATACAATACTGTATTAGTTTCAGTTATACAGCGTAGTGATTCAATATCCCTGCAGATTACATTCTGTCATAGGTTATTATAAAATAAGAGCTATAATCCTCTGTGGTATGCAGTACATAGGGGGTTCCCTTGTAGCTCAGTCAGTAAAGAATCTGCCTGCAATGGAGGAGACCTGGGTTCGATTTCTGGATCAGGAAGACCCCTTGGAGAAGGAAATGGTAACCCACCTCAGTATTCTTGCCTGGAGAATCCCATGGACAAGAGAAGCGTGGCAGGCTACAGTCCATGGGGTTGCAAGAGTCGGACACAACTTAGTGACTAAAGCACCATGCAGTATATCCTTGTTTCTCAGGTTAGTTTGTATCTCTTGATCTTATACCCCTATTTGTCCCTCCTGCCTTGCCTTTATTCTTTGGTAACCACAACTTTATTTTTTATATCTGTGATTTTGTTTCTGTTTTGCATATACCTTCATTTGTGGTTTTAGTTTTTTTTAATTTCCACATATAAGTGATATTATATGGTGTTGTCTTTCTCTGACTGACTTAATTTTCTAAGCATAACATTCTCTAGGTCCATCCATGTAGCTCCAAATGGCAGAATTTAATTCTTTTCTATGACTGAGTAATATTTCTGTGTGTGTGTGTGTGTCCAGTCCTCTGTTGATGGACATTTAGGTTGTATCCATGTCTTAGCTATTATAAATAATGCTGCTGTGACCATTAAGGTGTATGTATAATTTCAAATTAGTGTTTTTCTACATATGTACCCAGGAGTAGAAATCTGGGACGTATAGGATCTCTATTTCTAGTTTTTTGAGGACCTGCCACCCTGTTTTCCATAGTGGCTGTGAAAGTGAAACTGACTCAGTTGTCTCCGACTCTTTGTGCCCGCATGGACTATACAATTCATGCAATTCTCCAGGCGGGAATACTGGAGTGGATCCCTCCTCCAGAGGATCTTCCCAACCTAGGGAATGAACCCAGGTCTCCTGCATTGCAGCTAGATTCTTAACCAACTGAACCACAGGGGAAGCCCAAGAATCCTGGATTGGGTAGCCTATCCCTTCTCCAACGGATCTTCTGGACCCAGGAATCGAACCGGGGTCTCCTGTATTGCAGATGGATTCTTTACCAACTAAGCTATTGGGGAAGCCCAAATTGCTCAGTCGTGTCAGACTCTTTGCAGCCCCATGGACTGTATAGTCCATGGAGTTCTCCAGACCGGAATACTGGAGTGGGTAGCCTTTCCCTTCTCCAAGGAATCTTCTCAACCCAGGGATAAAACCCAGGTCTCCCACATTGCAGACAGATCCTTTACCAGCTGAGCCATAAGGCTGTACAAATTTATATTCCCACCAGCTATGTAGGAGGGTTCCCTTTTCTCTGCATCCTTTGCAACATTTGTATTAGTAGATTTTTGAATGCTAACCGTTAATAGGTGTGAGGTGATATCTCATTCTTGCTTTGATTTGTATTTCTCTATTAACTAGTTGTGTTGAATATTTTTTCATATGCCTATTAGCCATCTGTATATCTTCTTCAGAAAAATGTGTATTTAGAGATCCTGCCCATTTTTTGATTGGGTTGTTTGGAATTTTTTATATTGAGTTATATGAGCTCTTTGTATATTTTAAATATTAGCCTCTTGTCAGTCCCATCATTTGCAATTATTTGTTCCCATTCCATAGATTGCAATTATTTGTTCCCATTCCATAGATTGCCTTTTTGTTTTGTCAGTGGTTTCCTTTGCTGTGCAAAAGCTTGTAAGTCTGATTAGGCCCCATTTGTTTATTTTTGCATTTGTTTCTTTTGCCTTAGGAGACTTACGAAAAAAATGTTGCTACAGTTTGTTAAAGACTGGTCTGCCTATGTTGTCTCCTAGGAGTTTTATGGGCTCCATTCTTACATTTAAGTCTGTAAACCATTTTGTGTTACTTTTATATATGGTGTGAGGGAATGATGCAATCCTTTTTTAAATGGTGGGAAGACTAAGATTAGATTAAACATGGCCTAAAATTAAGTAAGACTTGCATAATATTGGTGGAGATGTTGTAATTTGTAGTATAGTCTTTCATTTTCTTTTTATTCTTACGTGCTTTATGAAGAAGTACAACCTTATCTGGAGAAAAATGTTCTCACAGTGAAACAATGCTTTTGATCTCTGGTTACCATGTATATGTGAACTCTGAAGTAGGGCTCTGCTCAGAAAGACAGATTGCCCAGATCCCTGCAAACTGTCTGTCTTCTGTTCCTCAACACCTCTTGCCAAGGGGACATCTAGTCTTACCCCACCCAGGATTTGAAACCATGAGAACAGGGATTCCTACTTCTCTCCTGGAAGTTAATTTACTGAAAGTGGCTCCTCTTGAAATCTCCCTCCTCAGCTCATCTCCTAGAGCCTGAGCCGAAAGCCAAGTCGAACACCCTCTTCCTCAGTGGAACCCACCCACCAGAGATTTTTTTCTGCCAAAGGTTTACCATGGAAGGATTACAGCCTCTGAGGAATATTCAAATATATGTACATTTGTTTCCCTAATTGCCATAATATTTACATTGTCATTATCAGTAGATTACATTATATATTTATTTAGAACTATCATTTGTAGTATTCTCCCCTAATTAGGAAAGGAAACAGCTGTTTGGCATGTAAGAGAATATGTCATGTCCTCTTTGACTGATCACTTGAACAGAACAGGGATTATAAGTATTTACTTAAGGATTTCTAAAGTAGAGCTGACCAGATCTAGACAGAATGAAAATGATTTCTCAGGAGTCTTCTGCTATAACAGATTATGGAAGGGAAGGAGGGATGAATGAAAGAGCAGGTCTTTGGGGTTAAATGGCATTTGTCACCAATTTTAATGGGATTAGACAGTGGTTTGTTTGGTGTTTCAGTTTGAATTGTGCTGTTTACTTGATTAGGATCCTTGCTTTTGAGTATGTAATGGTGATGATATAAGTCTCAGGGTCACTCCTTGACTAGTTTGCCAGTTACCTGCTCAGAGGAAAGCTCTGCAAAATTGCCTGTTTATTTCAAAGGGGAAAAAATATCTCTTTTAAGTCATTTTTGCCATTAGTTTAAATTATAAAAATATTTTTTAAAAGTCAATTTTTAAAAATAACTAAGTTGTATTATAATCTTAGTTGCAAATGGAAAAGAAAGATTTAAAACTAGGTTTTTAAAAAATTAAACTAGTTGTACAGTCAAAATTTCTGCTTATATTTACCTATAGGAACTATAAAATGCATGATGAATTTTGGCTTTTTCTGGCATTGCTCACATAAAATATGTTGCTTATATATGAAAAAATGACTATACTATAAGGGATAAACTTAGAATTCACCCTAAGTGTAGCTGTGTAAATATAAGAGGAAAGAGTGTATTTACTAATACCATTTCTAGTTAATAGTGTGTGAAGTTTAATTACAAAATTCTATACAAGGAACTATTGCATACAATTGGGGTCAGTTAAAATAACTTTCTTAAAGCATAGCAGATTTAAATAGATTTGTGTCAACATAGCTTTCTAGTCCACCATCATTATCAAATTATTCCATATTATCTTCAAGGGGAAATGGTTTTAGACCCAGTGGTAAACATAGTTTGGTGCTCTACTTTGAAGGCAGGGGTCGTGTGTGAGTGCGGAAATAACTTAGCACTTTAGTTCACTGTAGTAGACATTTTTGAATAATAGCCAAAGGGTTCTTGTCAGTTTCAGGAATTTACTGAGTACACACTTTCACTTTTCAGAAGTGGGCCTGGGATCAAACTCTTAATAGAATGAGATAACAGGTCAGTGTCAGAGACTCCAGAAATGACTTGAGGGTTCTTTATAGAATTTTCACATATGAGGAATGTTCAGAAGAGTCAATAAAACTAAACTGTGGAGCCAAGTAGTCATGGTGGGAAATGTCCACTTATTAATTGCCAACAGAAAAGACAAGCATATAGATCTTCAAATAATGATCAAGCAATCAGGCGTGGGTCAAAGCATAGCAGACCCAGGGTTCTCAAGGGGTTCCAAGTCAATAGTTCTCGACCAAAAGCTGGACTTTTCTTCTTACTTCACTGGTAACTTGGAACAGATCACATCATTTTTCTTAAAGTGATTTATCTTTGCAATGAGTACAGTAGCACCAGGTGCTTTCTTTGGATATGTAGCGTTTAACGCAGCTATAAATGTTACATTTCTTTCTGTGATACTTGCTTAAATATTTGTCTCCTCTTTTAGACGTGAAGTTCCTTTGCTCACCCTTACATTCCCAGCATAAATCACATGCCTGGCGCACAGCAAGAATTCATGACGATTTGTTGAACAGGACCTTATTTCAATGGGAAATTATGGAGAACATATGAAACAATTCATGTAGAGTAGTTAGCCATGTGCCAACACTGAGTAAGTCTTCAGTGCATGTGAGATGCCCTGACTGTTGTTGTTATTTACATTGAATAAATGTTTTAAAATAATAGTTCTAGGCTCTTTCAGGATAAACCTCAGCAGGTAACTCAAATCAGTGAAGAAAAAACTACATTTTATTAGGTCATGTCATATTGGTCAAGCCTAAGGAAATCTCTAAAATTTGGCTTCTCAGACAGAAAGGCAATTCATCAATTTACAATAGAAGATATTTTTCCCCCCTCAGGGATCAGGACTTCCTGAAATCAGTGTCTTTGGAACACAGAATTAGTTTTAAATGTTGCTTGTAAGCTCTGAATCAAAACAAAGGGAGCTATCTCTGTGGTCCTGTAGGGTTTGAGATGTGGACTGGAGACTTAGTTCCACCATTCTGGTACCTTTCTGGTTGCTAGAAAGGTGT
Organism: Aepyceros melampus; assembly: GCA_006408695.1. Lineage (NCBI taxonomy): Eukaryota > Metazoa > Chordata > Mammalia > Artiodactyla > Bovidae > Aepyceros > Aepyceros melampus. The sequence goes on from SJXQ01005333.1 coordinate 223,911, forward strand.
GTAAAACATGTCTGTCAGCCTTTGTTTCTCACTGTTTCTCTTCCTTTAGAGAATGAAGGATAAATATGACAGTTCTTCTATCTATATCTAATATAATTTTGAAGCTGAAAGAAACCTTGGTGGTGGTTTAATTGCTATGGACCATCCCCGCGCATCAGTCCCAAGCATCCCGCATCCCGCATCCAACCTGGACCGGCGATTCACCTCACTCACGATACCACACATGCTACACTGCCACTCTGCCAACCCATCCCACCCCCTCCCTCTCCCACAGAGTCCAAAAGGCCGCTCTATACATCCGCGTCTCCCCTGCTGCCCTGCGTACAGGTTTATCATTGCCTTCATTCTAAATTCCATATATATGAATACACACATCTTTAGCTTTACAGAATGGCAGAAAAATCTTTACTGCAAGTTTTAGTTTTGATTTCTAGCTTAAAATATAGTGGTCAGAAAACATGGTCGGTATAATATTCTTAGATTCTGTGTGTGTGTTGACTTTATAACCTAGCAAAAACTCAGTATTCATTAAGTGTTTTGCATGTTCCACACATGTCCATCAGATAAAGTTTTTTATTGTGCTGTTCAAATGTTCTCTGTCCTTACTGATTTTTTTGTTTCTCTATCTAACCTTAGAATCAAAGTTTCCTGAAGGTAAGGATTTTTGCTTATTTTATCCACTGTTGTATTCTCAGTGCGAGTACACAGTGTGTGCTCAGTTGCTCAGTCATATCCGACGCTTTGCAATCCCATGGACTGCAGCCTCCCAGGCTCCTCTGCCAGAATATTCAGGCCAGAACACTGGAGTGGGTTGCCAATTCATCCTCCAGGCTGGTACATAGTAGGTGCTCAATAAATATTTGCTGAAGGAATAAAGACATTTACTGTGAAATATTGAGAAATAAATGCTCTAATCTTCCACTATCCTGCTGGGTTGTTAATTTTTCTTCATACTCAATATATGCTTCACTTATTTTGAGGCTATAGTAATAAGGGCATAGAAGCATAGAGAGTGTTCTATCTCTTAGTTAACTGAATCTTTTAATGTTATGCAGGAACCCTCTTTATTATCAGTAATGAGTTTTACATTAAAATATTTTGTATATGGTATAAATATAGCAACACCAGTTTTATCTTAGTGAGTATACCATTTTTTATCTGAACTTCTAATTTTTCTGAGTTCTTTTGCTTTAGGTGTATCTTTAAAAATTGAATACAGCTGAATTTTTTAAAAAGCCTAATCTTCCTTTTTTCTAGATGGTATATAGTATCTTTACATTTATTGTTTAAATATATAGCCTTTATAGTTATTCCTCCTGTATTATTTTATACATTCCCTTCTCCAGCCTTTTCAATGATTTTCTACCTCTAGACTTGTCTTTTGAAATGAAACAGTTCTCTTCTCCACTCATTAACGTTTCTTTTTAAAATCAATCTTTATAGGTTTCTCTAGATATTTTAATAAGCATATTTAACAACTCATTAATATCCTTCCTCTCTTCCTGAGTAATATAAGAACACTGAAACATTACTTTGATCATCTTTTTCTTTCAATTTTTATACTACTTTATCTTTAACACTCAACTTAGACATTATTATTAATGGTCGCATTGACTAATGTTTGCTTCTTTACCACCAGTTTTTATCTTTACTTTTTCTTATATTTTAGATCACTCACCTTGAGATCATTTTTCTTTTTCCTGAAAAACAGGCATTAGAATTTCTTATAGTGGGGGCCCCTCTACTGTTACCCAACAGTTTTATGTTGGTTTGACTGAAAATGCTATTTTGACCCTTATTCTTCAAAGATAACTTTTGTAGGTATACAACTCTTAGTTTTTATTTTTTTTCTTATTGCATTAAATATATCTTACCACTGCCTTTGGTTTTCAATGTAGCTATTAGGAAGTAGGAAGTCAACTGACAGTTAAGTTGCATTTATTGGTGTTTAGTATGTTATTTCTCTCTGTGTATATTGACCAAGACAGTGGTACTGGAAAAAACTAAACAAATCACTAGAACAGATTAAAGTGTCCAGAAATAAATCCACAGAAATACCAGCAACCAATTTTCAATAAAAATGCAGACACAGAGACTTCCCTGGCAGTCCAGTTGTTAAGACTTCATGCTTCCGCTGAAAGGGACCCTCATCCCTTGCAAGGTTCAATCCCTCGTCAAGGACTAAGATACCATATGCTATGCAGTGCAGCCAAAAAAAAGATACAGATGCAATTTAGTGGTAAAGGACAGTTTTCAACAAATGTTGCTAGAACAATTGGATACCACATGCAAAAAATAAAATCAACTTTCACCCATACCTTGAACAATATACAAAAATTAACTCAAAATGGATCAAAGATCTAAATTTAAGGCCTAAAATCATCAAACTTTTAGAAAGACTAATGAGGAAATGTATGTGGCCTTAGGATAGGCAGACATTTCTTAAATATGACACCCAAAACACAGTCTGCATAAGTACAAAATGATAAATGGGACTTCATAAAAATTGAAAATACCTGCTCTTCAAAATACACTTAGCAAAAAACACTACAGACTGGGAGAAAATATTTGCAGTTTATATATCTGATGAAAAACTTATACCTAGAATACTTAAAGAACTATCAAAACTCAATAATTAAAAAAAAACCCTTGACTGAAACACATGACATACGATTTCAACAGACCCTTCAACAAAGACAACTTATAGATGGCAGATACATGGAGAGATGCTCACTCTCATTAGTTATTAGCGAACCGCCAATAAAAACTACAAGACAACACTATTCACCTACAAACATGACTAAAATTAAAAAGATGAATGGGTAAAGAAACTGTGGTAGAACTATACAGGTGAATGCTACCTGTCAATAAAAAGAAATCATGCATGATTTTCTAAACAATTATTCTGAATGAAAGAAGCCAGCCAACAAAAGTCCATGGTATGATTCCATGCATAAAGAACTCTAGAAAACAGAAACAAATCTCTTGGAATAGGAAGCAGATTGGTTGCTTAGGGCGATGGTTAGAATCAGAAGGGAAGGGTCACAATGAAGCAGGAGAAAACTTTTATAGATTATAGCTGTGTTAGTTAGCTTGATTGTGGTGATGGTTTCATGGGTGTATAAATATATTAAAACACAGCAAATTGTTTATTTTATACATGTGCAGTTACTTGTAAAACTGTTATACCTTAGTGCATTGCTCCAAAAATTGTATAACAATTATTAAAAGACACTTACTCCTTGGAAGAAAAGTTATGAGCAACCTAGATAGTATATTCAAAAGCAGAGACATTGCTTTGCCGACTAAGGTCCGTCTAGTCAAGGCTATGGTTTTTCCAGTAGTCATGTATGGATGTGAGAGTTGGACTGTGAAGAAAGCTGAGCACCAAAGAATTGATGCTTTTGAACTGTGGTGTTGGAGAAGACTCTTGAGAGTCCCTTGGACTGCAAGGAGATCCAACCAGTCCATTCTGAAGGAGATCAGCCCTGGGATTTCTTTGGAAGGAATGATGCTAAAGCTGAAACTCCAGTACTTTGGCCACCTCATGTGAAGAGTTGACTCATTGGAAAAGACTCTGATGCTGGAAGGGATTGGAGGCAGGAGGAGAAGGGGACGACAGAGGATGAGATGGCTGGATAGCATCACTGGACTCCATGGACGTGAGTCTGAGTGAACTCCGGGAGTTGGTGATGGGCAGGGAGGCTTGGCGTGCTGTGATTCACGGGGTTGCAAAGAGTCAGACACGACTGAGCGACTGAACTGAAAGCCATTCAAAAAACAACAGAAAGCAATGTACTCTGAATTTGATGAATTAAAACATATCAAATTTTTTACCAGCTGCCTCAGCACCTGCAAATGGATGCAGGCCACAGAGGGGAGTTGTCTCAACTGTTTTGCTAGTGAGACTCAGGTGAACACACCTGAATAAATAAAAAGATCCATGCATTGTCTTTTATTTATTTTATTTCTTTGCTTATGTATTTATCATAATGTTATGAGGAGTCCCAAGTGTCTGGTCAGCTGCAGGACTATAACTCTGATCATCTTTCTACCCATTTCTTCCCCTGGCCTTTCAACCCTGCCTCAAATTACCAACCACTCTGAACTTTGTATTTAGCATCCTCTTGATATCTTAGAATATTTTTAATCTAACATGACTTAAAAAAAAAGATGTTTATTCTAAGTGTATTTTTGAACTTCAAAAAAGAAAGAGTATTATGCTATAGCAGTACTATTCACAATAGCCAAGAGGTGAAGTGCAGAAAAAGTCACTCAGTCGTGTCTAACTCTTTGCAACTCCATGGACTATATAGTCCATGGAATTCTCCAGGCCAGAATACTGGCGTGGGTAGCCTTTCCCTTCTCCAAGGGATCTTCCCAACCCAGGGATCAAACCCAGGTCTCCCACATTGCAGGCAGATTCTTTACCAGCTGAGCCACCAGGGAAGCCCAAGAACCAGGAGAAACTTATCCAAATTCATCTGCACTCCTCGAGGAGGCAGACGGGCGCGAGGGGCCGCTGCTTGTACCAAAGCTCCAGCTCCTTGTGGAGTCCAGTTGAAGGAAGGAAGTCTACTCTGGGTCGCTTCGTCGGTCACCATAAATGTCAACTAAAAAAAGATGCACAACTTGAGAGTTGTGAGCCAAGAGATGAAAGCAGTCCAAGTGTCCACTGATGGGAATGAACCAGCAAAATGTGATATATAACGTACGTGTGTGCACTCTCAGTCACTTCAGTCATGTCCAACTCTGTGCGCTTCCTTACCATTTGAGCCACCAGGGAAGCCCTTCCAGAGGCTAGAAGTCTGAAAGCAAGGTGCTGGCAGGGCCCTGCTCTCTCCTGGGACTCTGTGGGAGAAAATCAGTTGCCCCTCTCCTGCCTCTGGCGATTGCCAATAAGCCTTGAAGTTCCTGTTTGCAGCTACAACACTCCAGTCTGTGCCTCATTTTCACATGGCCTTCCTCACTGCATGTTTGTGTTTCTCTGCACCCAAATGTTTCCTTTCTCTCTGTTTATTTTATTTTTGTTGTTGTTTTCTAATTTGGCCATACTGCGGGACACTTGGACTGCGGGGCTTGGAGGATCTTACTTCCTGGACCAGGCATAGAACCCGGGCCTTTGGCCAGGAAAGTGCAGAATCCTAACCTCTGGACCACCAGAAAATTCCCCAAATGTTTTCTTCATAATAAGGACACCAGATACTGGGGCCCATCTGGGGCCCATCCTAATCTAGTGTGATTCTCTCTTAACTGGAGTACACCTGCGAAGACCCTATTTCTGAATAAGGGCACATTCACAGGTAATGTGAATGAGGACTTGAACCACCTTTCTGGGGACAAACTCAACCCATGACATTCTCCTTTCAAGGTCAGAATTTTGTATATGTATGGCTGAGTCCCTTCACTGTTCACCTGAAACGATCTCAAATTGTTGATTGGCTATACCCCAATACAAAATACAAAGTTTAAAAACTAACAAAATAATAAATAAATACACACATTTTCAAGTTCCTTCCTTTCCCTACGTGCCCTGTCAGCTGGGTCTTGTGATATTTCCTAAAATTTAAATTCTCAGTTGTGATATACACAATTTCTCCCTCGTTTCATTTATGTTCCTTTTATTCTGTTCTAACATATTGTGTTATCTGCATAGTTATCTGATCCTTCTAACTTTCCATATTGTTTGTAGCATCTCCTAGACTCATTCCTGCTCATATTTGAAGACTTTCCTGAAGATTGTTTGTGGATCTTTGTGTAATGATCCTTTTGAAGCCTTGTGTGTCTGAGATTGTTTCATTAAGCTCTGACACCACAAATGGAGATTAGGAAATGAATCCATTTCAGACTTCTAGCACCAGAACAATAAAAGAATAAATTTGTGTTGTTTTAAGCCACCTTCAGTTCAGTTCAGTTGCTCAGCCGTGTCCGACTCATTGCGACCCCATGGTCTGCAGCATGCCAGGATTCCCTGTCCATCACAAACTCCTGGAGCTTGCTCAAACTCATATCCATTGAGTCAGTGATGCCATCCAACCATCTCATCCTCTGTCATCCCCTTCTCCTCCCACCTTCAGTCTTTCCCAGCATCAGCGTCTTTTCAAATGAGTCAGCTCTTCACATCAGGTGGCCAAAGAATTGGAGTTTCAGCTTCATTCACCTAGTTTATGGCAGTTTGTTATAGCAGCAATAGGAAACTAATACAGCTCAGCTTTCCCTTTTCATGTCAGTTATTCCTGTACACTTGTTACGAGAAGCAGACATCAAATTTGCAATTATAAAATAATAAAAACAAAAAGGGATTATTTCTGATTACTAAAATGAACTTTTCATCCTGTGAATTAACATGTATATGTATTACATGTTCAAAACTAAAATATTTACATTAAAAATAAGTAGAAGGATGCAGCTTTATGTTGTTATCCATGCACTACACAGCAGTCTGACATACACTATGGAGGATCTGGGTGTCATGGGCCCAGGAACTCTGTCTTCGGCAACTTCATTTCTGTTTTTTTATGATATTGTTAGTTTATTTGTTTGGTTTCCTTGAACCATGTTCCTGGTGGAAGTATAGCATCTGAGAGGTGCATAAATGGCTTATCAGGGAGACAGGGCTGGGATTTCAGTGTGTCTTTCTGCAGCAGTGTTAACCAGCCATATTGCCAAGTACTTTAATGATGACAAAAAACAAACAAAAAAACCCAACAAACCTTAATGAGCATCAGCTTTCTGTGTGATGTGGGTATTCATAGTTTCTCTTCCCTGTTCCCTTGGTACAATGCTGTGGAAATAACCCCAGATAAATTTGACCCAGTTCCTTCTTTGTTCTCTTTTTTTATCTTGATGACTCAGCCCCTAAAGACTAGGATGTCGCCATCGCTTCAGATTCAGCCCTTACAGTGTTGTCCCTCCAATCCCAACCACACTACTGCTCCCAGAATGTCCTTTTCACTCCCAGAAACACAATACTGCTTTCTCAGAAAAGGAAGAGACCTTTTCTGTGACACTCCCTTCCAAGTGACACTCCCTTCACCTGGTTCCAAACTGTAATTTATGCAGCAGGAATTCCATGATTTTTGTACAGGTAGTTGGCATTTTCCTAAATTCAATATTTATCTTCTCTTACCACCCCCCCCCCAATTTGTTTCTTTAGTCTTTTTTTGAGAGTGGTTTTTGGGTCAAGAATGGAATCAGTAATATGCAAACTCACTCTTATATGTTCATATTCCTTGGCTATCTAAATTTTCTAATTTTCCTAAAATGACCTTATATTGTTTGCATAATTAAAAATAAATTTCATGTAGATTCATTTTAAATGAATGTCATTAAGTTTTACCCTAGTGTTTTCTAACCAATCCACTAAATCTTGCAACAAATATTTGAGCTTACAAAATGTTTTAGGATGACAACGGCTAAGTTGAAATTGTTTAAATAGAGCCATTTTTGTTCCTGTTACTATTAGTATGACAATTATATGAGCAAATCAGAGTACACCTCTACTCAGGAAAATATAGGCAAAAATGATACGATTAATGTTTTAATTTTCTTCTGAAGCATTCTTTTTGAGTTTCAATTCTAAACTGTTATAAACAGGATAAAAACATCAACATTTAGATTAATAACAGGATTGTTTAAAACATTTCCTTAATTATAATGTATTTAATGTTTTTCTTTTTGCTGTTTAAGGGATTTTTTGTTGTTATTGTTATTGGTTTCCAGAGAAAATCCCTTACTTGTGTTTCTTAAATGACAATTTTGTGTTTTGTGATTCAGAGCTGAAAAATATAGTGGCAGTTGTTCTGAAAGACTTTTCATTTTGCTTTATTAAAAATCTGTACTCAAGCAATAGTTATCTTTTAAGAATAGGTCTTCAAAAAATTTAAATCTCTGTGAATCATGAAGAAATAGAAGTTCACAAAACTGGAGGAAGGTCAGTGACTCTTGGAGGAAAAGTTTCAAAAGATAAAAGCAAGTAAATACTGCTAGGGTGTTTACTTTCCTTTGAAATGTAGAAAGATCGGAGTCATCTAAGAGCTACATGAACCCAAGATGCTAGTTTTTTTCTCACTTTTCTGCTTTTTGAGAGACTGGAGGCACAGCCCACCTGTCACCATAGCAAGATATCTCAGGAAGCCAAGGTGGAGCTTCATCATTTCAAAAACGATCAATTTTTATTTTAACATCCCACACATGACTCAGACCAAAAACCTTCAAACTCTTAGAGACTCAAAAAATATCGTGGAATTAGTCCTGTTTTGATAAAAATAATGCAGCAGTGGCAGGAGAAATAAACCACAGTATCAAGATATGTACCAATAATTATACTCACATAATATAAATGAAGAAAAGGAAGTGGAAAAAAGGAGCTAGTCACTATGTACTAAAACTGGGCATCCTGGAAAGTTGAGGCAGTCATATTTGCAATAAAGTGTTCAAGAAGTGGTTCTGTAGCAAGGTAATAGAAACATTCCTCAGAAAGTGTTCTGAAACTGAGACTATCTTAGATTTCAGAGGTGGAAAGAAGAGAGGAACAACAACATCAAAAACACAAAACTAAAAGCAGAAATGGTGCAAGTAGAAAACAAATCACCAAATGGTAGATATGTGTACAACTGTTTCAATAACTGTTTAATAAACAAGTGAATGAAAGTTGCTCAGTTGTGTCTGACTCTTGGCGAACCCATTAACTGTAGCCCGCCAAGCTTCTCTGTTCATGGAATTCTCCAGGCAAAAACCCTGGAGTGAGTAGCTATTCCCTTCTCCAGGGGATCTTCCCAACCTAAGGATCAAGGATCGAACCTGGGTCAGCTGCATTGCAGACAGATTCTTTACCATCTGAACCACAAGGGAAGCCCTATACCAAAATATTCTAACTAAAAATACAGAGATCGTTGGATTTTTTTTAAAAAGCCAAATCCAATTATATGCTGTCTACAAGAGATACACTTAAATTTGAAGACACTGATAGATTGAAAGTAAAAGGATCAAAACAGTGTTTCATGCTGTAAAAAGCTGGTGTGTCTATGGTATCAACGTAGACTTCAAGAAAAAGAGAATTTTATCATTTTACAGTGATAAAAGGGCTGATTAATTAGGAAGGCAAAATTCTAAGTGTGCATGGACTTAATTTCAAACTAAACATTTATAATTTTATCTCCCTAATTAATCAAAGAGTCGGACACGATTGCGCAACTGAACTGAACTGAACTGAATTAATCAAAGCAAAAGTTGAGGGAACTGAATGGCAAAATAGAGAAACTCACAATCGAATTGGAGAATTTAACTGCAGTCTCAGTGACTGATAGAAGAACTAAACAAAAAATCAGTAGAGGATAGAAGATAACTAAACTACGTTATTAATCACTTTACCTCAATGGATATTCACAGAGTTCAATTCCAATACATGGAATGTTTGCTAAAATAGATCATATGAGCTGGTACATAAAAATGTTCAATAAATGCCAAAGATTGAAATTTTACACAAAATGTTGTCTGCAATAGAACTGAATTAGAAATTAATTACAAAAATATATCTAAAATGTCTCCAGATATTTGAAAATTAATAAACATCTGAATAATATTTGGAATGTATAAGCACCCTTTTCTCCTGTGATTGTCACATGATTCTTTTATGAGATAAGCACTGTTGCCAATTTCTCACATATTCTTCTGGAGATAGTTTATGTATTTTCAAATATATATATATATATTCTTCATTATACAAATGACAGCCAGGATACACTGTGTTGCAATGTGTTTCCTTCATTTAACAAAGGAAGTCTTTCTAAAATTAGTATATTTAAAGATGTCTTTCTATAATTTGTATATTTAAAGATGTCTTATTTGTTACAATGTATGGTTGAACCATATGTTATTTAAAGAGACTCACAGATTTATAGGGAACAAACTGAGACAGGTCTGGGACCTGGGACCTTTTGCTGCAATGAGGCAAAGCTTGCACCTAGACACACCTCTCCTCAAGCTACAAAATACAAAGAAACTGTATGAGACTGAAAATAACTGTGTATATGCACAATTGGGGCAAATTCTGGACCAAAAGATACAAAGCCAAAAAAAACACCACCCAACTGCTGGATTTCTGAAGAGTCAGAAGCAAAAGCGATGCCCCCTGCACTTGACAGTACAAAGGGGTGAGCAAACCACCTACGCCACCCCTCCAGCCTGACCCCTGGCACATCCCTACACCTCGTGTTTAATGACTGAGCTCCTGTTCCCTCAGAGAGTGAGCAAGGGAGCTTGTTACTTGTTCTTGCTCCCTCCTGCAACAGGCATAAGAGCCCCAATAAAGCCTTCTCTGAATTTCTTGTCTGGCCTCTAGTCAGTTTCTGTTGCTGGGGAAGACCAAGAATTCTGGTCGGTATCAAAACTAGTGGTTACCAGTGAGGAGAGAGAAGGAGGGAAGGTCAATACAGGATTAAGGGATTAAGAGACACAAATTAAAGAAGCTACAAGAATATACTGTATAACAGGGGACACAACCAACACTTCATAATAACTATAAATGGCATATAACCTTTAAAAGTTATGAGTCACTGTAATGTACACCTGTAACGTATAATATGGTACAGCAACTAAACTTTAGGATATGTGAGTATATAGAATGCTCTTTTAAAATATGTGGACTCCTGGAAGTGCATCAAAGTAAGAACGTCTCAAAATTCTTCTTTGGAACCCAGGTGATGGAGTAGGTGAACAAGAACAATCAGTGTGTGAAATAAACTTATATTTAAAAATTCTACCCGTAGATACTCCTAGCCACTTCATCTTTGCAGAGTGACTCAGAGCTATTCCTCTGATGTGAGTTAATACAGGGATAAGGGAGGACATGGGCCTTTCAGCCCAAGAGCCTCATCTCTAGACACGGTACTCACTCTGCTTCTACCACTGAATTTGAGCATAAACTCTGTGTTTCTGCCTGAAAGCCCAGGAGAGTTAATCCCTTGGCAATGCGACCAGATGTGCATATCTTTTAAACCAATGTTCCCTTTTAGCTTGTGAAGAAAATCCCAAATTAAACTCAGCCTTCATCACTAATGGGATGAAAAATTGAGAGCAAGATTCCAGAGTCTTGCTCCTGTTTCTGGGATGCCATGCTCATACCTAGAGAAATATACTGTCAACAAAGGGTGCCGTTACAACTCCTAGGTGTGTAAAATAGTGCTCAGTTTGATCTCAAAGGAAATACTGTGGAGTGTCTTTTACGACTGGAATCAAAACGACTGTAATCAACGGTTAGCATTTTTTGGAAGGAACGTTGGGACACTAGGGCTTCCCTGGTGGCTCAGATGGTAAAGAATTTGCCTCCAATGCAGGAGACCTGGGTTCAGTTCCTGGGTTGGGATGATCCCCTGGAGGGGGCATGGCAACCCACTCCAGTATTCTTGCCTGGAGAATTCCAGGGACAGAGGAGTCTGGCAGGTTTCAGTCCAGGATTGCAAACAGTCGGATATGACTGAGCACAGCACACCCACTGTACCTTCTATTAAAAAAAAATCTAAAGTCAACAAGCTGTGCATACACGTGTGCTCAGTCATGGCCGAGTCTTTTATGACCCCATGGACTGTAGCCTGTCAGGCTCCTCTGTCCATGGGAATTCCCATGCAAAAATACCAGAATGGACTGCCAGTTCCTTATCTATGGGATCTTCATGACCCGGGGATTGAACCTTCGACTCTTGTGTCTGCAGCTTTGTAGGTGGATTCTTTACCACTGCACCACCTGGGAAGCCCCAGCAAAGCACACATTAACATTTGCTAAATCTGGTTCTTAAATACATAGATGTTTTGCCATCGATTTTCTGTCAGAAGTATTTTGTAAAAAAATATTATTTTATAAAAGAAAACATTGCATTTTAACCAAATATAATTGTGAAATTATGTTTATTTTATTAAATTTTTTATCACACACTGTCTTCTTCAATATGACAAAATTAAAATTTAGCTGGCTGCCATCCAAAATATGTGGCAAATGAGCCAGCTGGGTCTTGACACTGTTTCCTACCTCTCTGTTCTTTATTGGTCTTTGGCTTGTCTGTCCTTTCTTGGGAGCACGGTGCTGTGGAAAGAACACAGGCCAGATCAACAGAGAAAACACAGCAACAAAGAAAACTGAATAACAAATAACAGTCTGTTTCCAATGCAAAGGAAGAATGGCAACCCCAACTAGTGAGTGTTTAACTCTATCAACAGCTCAGGTTAAAATATATTAACTATAGGCTGTATCATCAGATTTCACTGGGTCAGAGAGATGCATGTGTTCCATGCACAGAAAAGCAAGTCATCCATCACACATGAAGGCTACACGGGGTACAGTGTGCGGTGGCGGGCCTGCCCCACTCTACAGCCGAGCCGCAGAGCTCTGCCATGTGGTTCTCATCAAGCCCTCAAAAGTGCATTTCACATCATAATCTAGAGAGACGACCCTAGATTAAATGCAGGCCCGACACACATACATTTCAGGGCTTGGTAGAGGTATTTCGATGGTATAACATATGTAGTCATTTCTGGTACATAAATTGGATTTTTACAGGCCCTTACAGAATCCATAAAGAACCCTCCTACATTTTATATTCTGACAATACTCTGTGTAAATCGTTGACATTTATCCTTTGGCTTGTGTTAATTGGGTGGTATGGCTTCTGTGTCCTTGTAGGATGACCTTGAAATTTTAGTGTTGAGGAGCAAGAAGGGGAGAGGAAAGGAACAAGTGGGCTCCATGGGGGCAGTGAAGCGATAGCGGGGTGGATGTGCAGGGAGTGGGGAAACTGACAGGGAAAGGGCAGAGGCACAATCAGAGGATCCACCCAAACCTAGGAGGCCTCCTCCTCACCTGCTTCAGAGAGCACCCCCTGCTCTGCATCAGTAGGCTCCGAGGATACAGAATAACGGTCCCCCAAAGATGTCCACATTCTAACTCCCAGAACCAGTGAATATGCTCTCTTCCATGGCAAAAGAGACTGCAGAACTGACTTAGTTAAGGGTGTTGGGATTGGGAGGTGAGCCTATCACCTGAAGGGGCCCAGTGTAATCACATGGGTCCTTATAGGAGAAAGGGAGAAGGATCCAACTCACTGAAGGAGATGTGGTGAGGAAAACAGAGATCAGAGGAAGATTCAGAGACAAACAGGCAGATCAAAGATCCTGGTTCTGAAGATGGAGGAGGGGCCATGAGCCAAGGAGTGGAGGTGCCTCTAAAGGGCCGGAGCAAAGCCAGGGAATGGATTCTCCCCTACAACCTCCAGAAGGAACCAGGCCCTGTCAACATGGATTTTAAGACTTCTGACTTTTAGTGCTGTGAGAGAATGCAACTGTTGTTTAAGCCACCAAATCTGTGACAAGTTGTTGAGGCAACAATAGGAAACTAGTATGTCTCTCCACTCACCGAAGGGTTACTGTTGCTTGCTCCACTCTTCCAAACCTTGATGGCCTCTCCAGGCTTCAACGTTTGTGTCATTACTGACTATGAGGAAAACCTGTTGTGTCTTAATATGCTGTGTGTACTTTCCTCTAAACAAATTATGAAGCTAATGTGAAAGACTCTCACTGGGGCCACAGAAGCGGGTACTATTCCACTTATATGTCAACTGACAAGAAACATGGGAGCCCCACACCCACCGGACAAGGCAGCTACTGACAGTAAGAAAAACCCACCAGCATGAACATCGTCCTTGTCTTTCTTACACAATCTTGGGAATATTAACTTCCAGGAAAACAAAAGTTCTCAATTTGCTGAAGGAATACTTTTCCGCTAAAAGCACTGAAACAAAAATCTCTCCTCATAAACATAAGCATGTTTCCAAGAACCACAGATGCCTGAGAAAACATGAAAAAAGAGCTGACACTTAAGGAAACATAATTTTCACAGTAGACCAGAGGAAAATAATCATTAGTATCCTTAGAGAGAAGAGAGATTATCCCAACAAGAAAAATAAGGGTATTACAAAGGTGATCAGAATAGTTGGAAAATAGAAACAATCATTATTCCCCAACTCCACGGACAAATTTCACTACGTAAGACTCATTTGAAAAGACCCTGATGCTGGGAAAGATTGAGGGAAGGAGGAGAAGGGAACGACAGAGGATGAGATGGTTGGATGGCGTCACCAACACAATAGACATGGGTTTGGGTGGACTCTGGGAGTTGGTGATGGACAGGGAGGCCTGGCAGGCTATATGGTTCATGGGATCGCAAAGAGTCGGACACGACTGAGTAACTGAACTGAAGTGAAGCTGAATTACATAATGGAAATGTGAAGATTAAATTGAACCTGTAAACAAGGGCTGAAAGATTCTTCAGGAATAGAGTGAAAAATAAAGAGTAATGAATTATAAGGAAAAATAGGTAAACGGTCTACTGAAAGTCTAGCATGACGTGGGGGGAAAGTCATTTCAGATACATCTAATTGAAATTCTTGGTAAGGATGAGTTATTTAGGTGCCAAAGAAGAAAGAAAGGAAGAAAGGGGGCAAAGGAGGGAAGAAACAAGGAATGAAACAAGGAAGAAATGGAGAGAGGGAAGAAACAAAGGAAGGGAGGGAGGGAGAGAAAAGGGCAAAGTGCAAAACAGGTTACCTACAAATTTTTAAGTAGACTAGCATATGACTCCACATCTGCAAGAAATCCATAGAGCAATATATTATATCCATAGCAAAATAATTTTAAGCTTGGGACTCAAATACAGAACCAAAACGTCATATAATTTTGAAGGCAGAAGAAGAAAAGATATTTTCAAATAGGAAGGTTCTATAGAAAGTTGACCTCTCCTGGAACCCATTCCTATGGAATTTCTAGATGGCATACTTCACTAAATAACAATAAAGTTGGGGAAAAGCCATCATGGAGTTCAACAAATAATGCAAAGTAATGAAACCAGCAAAATCATGACATTTTTATTCTATATGGCTTTGACGCACAATACAACTTAGGAAACCATTACTTGAAAAGTAGAGGAATCAAGGTCTTAAAATAATAAAAATCTGCAAATATCAATTCCACATGCTTTTAAGAAAGTCAGTCCAATGGGTAGACAAAAAGAGGGATTGAAGTGCCAAATTGCTGACTGTTCAGCTGCTGAAAGAAGACGGTAAAGAAGATGTTTTTTATAGAAAAACATAAGGTTACCAATTTGGAGAATAATAATAAGATGTATAACTTTCAAACCACAAAAATATTGAAAAAGGAAGGACAATGGATGAAGGGATGAGGGAGAAGGAGGAAAGGAAACAGGAAAAGAAATAAGAACACATTAGTTTAAAATGAAAGTAAAATAAATGGGAACTATAAACCAAAGTAGGAAGTATAATGCTAAATATTTCAATTAATGTGGCAAAAATAAATGGGTTAAATCCAGTGTGTCTGGGAGGGCAGGGGGATTCTTAGACTGAGCCCAAAATAGAAAGCATAAACAACTTAAGAACACATACATAAATCACTGTCTACAGAATAACACATAAATCAAAATGCTACAAAAATGGAAAAAAATGGGATAGAAATCGATGAATTAAGTAAATGTTAGCACTTTGGCACTATTAATGTCAGCCAAAACATAATCAATGCAGAAAATATGTTTTATTAAAAAGACACAAATAAGAGAAGTACCTTTTGTGGAACAGGAAGAAAGAGGAATGTAAGAATGGTTAAAAAAGCAAAATTTGATCAGTATAATACAGCACAGTTACAGAATGAAGGATGAAACCAGTACATTATCTCAATTGATGTTGAAAAAGTATTTGATAAATTCAACACCCTTTCATGATTAAAAAAAAAACAAACCCAACTCAACAAAGTAGGAATAGAAGGAAACCATCTCAACATAATAAAAGCCATATGTGAAAAACTCAGAGTGAACATTATACTCAGTGATAAGACTGAAAGCTCTTTCTCTACAATCAGCAACAAGACAAGAATGCCCATTTTCATCATTTCTATTCTACATAGTAGTAAGTTCTAACCAGAGAAATTAGGCAAAAATAAATAAATAAAATGCATCCAAACTGGAAAGGAAGAAGTAAAATTATCTCTCTCTGCCTATGATATAATCTTCTATGTAGAAAAACATAAAGATCACACACACATGCACACACACACACACACACACACACACACTGCTAGAACTAATCAATGAATTCAGCAAGCAGCAGGATATAAAATCAATACACAAAAATTGGCTGCATTTCAATACACTAGCAATAAACAGGAGAAGGCAATGGCACCCCATTCCAGTACTCTTGCCTGGAAAGAGTACTCCTCCCATGGACAGAGGAGCCTGGTAGGCTGCAGTCCATGGGGTCACAAAGAGTCGGACACAACTGAGCGACTTCACTTTCACTTTTCACTTTCATGCATTGGAGAAGGAAATGGCAACCCACTCCAGTGTTCTTGCCTGGAGAATCCCAGGGACAGGGGAGCCTGGTGGGCTGCCGTCTACGGGGTCGCACAGAGTCGGACATGACTGAAGTGACTTAGCATAGCAGCAGCAATAAACAATCTGAAAAGAAAATTACAAAAACTATTCCATTTACAATAGCATCAGAAAAATAAAATACTTGGAAATTAAATTAAAAGGTGAAAGACTTGTACAATGAAAACTAAAAAAAAAATAAGTGAAAGAAACTAAACAAGATATAGTAAATGGAAACACATCCCATATTTATTGACTGAAAACTCAATATGACAGTACTACTCAAAGCAATCTACAGTTTCAATGCAATCCTTATCAAAATCCCAACATCATTATTTGTAGAAATAGAAAAATTCATTCTAAAATTTCTATACAAAAAAGATCTTCACAACCAAGATAATCACAATGGTGTGATCACTCACCTAGAGCCAGACATCCTGGAATGCTAAGTCAAGTGGGCCTTAGGAAGCATCACTACATACAAAGCTAGTGGAGGTGGTGGAATTCCAGCTGAGCTATTTCAAATCTTAAAAGATGATGCTGTGAAAGTGCTGCACTCAATATGCCAGCAAATTTGGAAAACTCAGCAGTGGCCAAGGACTGGAAAAAGTCAATTTTCATTCCAATCCCACAGAAAGGCAATGCCAAAGAATGCTCAAACTACCACACAATTGCACTCATCTCACACAATAGTAAAGTAATGCTCAAAATTCTCCAAGCCAGCCATCAACAGTATGTGAACCATGAACTTCCATATGTTCAAGCTGGATTTAGAAAAGGCAGAGGAACCAGAGATCAAATTGCCAACATCCGTTGAATCATTGAAAAAGCAAGAGAGTTCCAGAAAAACATCTATTTCTGCTTTATTGACTATGCCAAAGCCTTTGACTGTGTGGATCACAACAAACTGTGAAAAATTCTTCAAGAGGTGGGAATACCAGACCAACTGACCTGCTTCTTTAGAAATCTATATGCANACATCCGTTGAATCATTGAAAAAGCAAGAGAGTTCCAGAAAAACATCTATTTCTGCTTTATTGACTATGCCAAAGCCTTTGACTGTGTGGATCACAACAAACTGTGAAAAATTCTTCAAGAGGTGGGAATACCAGACCAACTGACCTGCTTCTTTAGAAATCTATATGCAGGTCAGGAAGCAACAGTTAGAACTGGACATGGAACAACAGACTGGTTCCAAATAGGAAAAAGAGTACATCAAGGCTGTATATTGTCACCCTGCTTATTTAACTTATATGCAGAGTACATCATAAGAAATGCTGGGCTGGATGAAGCACAAGCTGGAATCAAGATTACAGGGAGAAATATCAATAACCTCAGATATGCAGATGACACCAGCCTTATGGTACAAAGTGAAGAAGAACTAAAAAGCTTCTTGATGAAAGTGAGGGGAGAGTGGAAAAGTTGTTTTAAAACTCAACATTCAAAAACTAAAATCATAGCATCTGGTCCTATCACTTCATGGGAAATAGATGGGGAAACAGTGGAAACAGTGACAGACTTTATTTTGGGGGGCTCCAAAGTCACTGTCGATGGTGATGGCAGCCATGAAATTAAAAGATGCTTGCTCCTTGAAAGAAAAGTTATGAGCAACCTAGACAGCATATTAAAAAGCAGAGACATTACTTTGCGAACAAAGGTCCGTCTAGTCAAGGCTATGGTTTTTCCAGTAGTCATGTATGAATGTGAAAGTTGGACTATAAAGAAAGCTGAGTGCCAAAGAATTGATGCTTTTGAACTGTGGTGTTGGAGAAGACTCTTGAGAGTCCCTTGGACTGCAAGGAGATCCAACCAGTCCATTATAAAGGAGATCAGCCCTGGGTGTTCTTTGGAAGGACTGATGCTAAAGCTGAAACTCCAATACCTTGGCCACTTGATGCAAAAAACTGATTCATTGGAAAAGACCCTGATGCTAGAAAAGATTGAGGGCAGGAGGAGAAGGGGATGTCAGAGGATAAGATGGCTGGATGGCATCACTGATTCAATGGACATGGGTTTGGGTGGACTGGGAGTTGGTGATGGACAGAGAGGCCTGGCGTGCTGCAGTCCATGGGGTCGCAAAGAGTCATAACTGAGCAACTAAACTGAACTGAACTGAAAATTTCTATGGAATCTCAAGTAACCTTGTATAGCCAAAACAATTTTTTAAAGGAAGAACAATCCTGATTTCAAAACTTACTACAAAGTTACAGTAATCAAAACTCAAAACAGCATTACTGGCACAGACATAGACCAAGGGAATAGAACAGAGAGCACAGAAATAAACCCTTGTATAAATGATCAAATTATTTTTGACATGGCTGCCTGGACCATTAAATGGGGAAAGGATCAGTTCAGTTCAGTTGCTCAGTCGTGTCCAACTCTGTGATCCCATGCAGCACACCAGGCCTCCCTGTCCATCACCAATTCCAGGAGTTCATCCAAATTCATAAAAAAAAAAAAAAAAAGAATGAATTGCTCTTGGGCACTGTCAGGACACTCTACTTGTAAAACATTATAAATCTCATGGGCAATAATTTAAGAAAAATCAAGGATATTATCACATCTAATGCTGTGAAAGGTAACATGTGCCAAATTCCTTCAGTCATATCTGACTCTAACCCACCAGGCTCCTCTGTCCATGAAATTCTCTAGGCAAGAATACTGGAATCAGTTGCCATGCCCTCCTCCAGTGCTCAGTAAATACTTGTTAAATGAATCAATGAATGCATGAATATGTTCCTTGAAATTACACTTAAGAGTTTTGTTTACATATCTAAAACAAGGTCTGATTCAGTAAGAAAATATTGATGTTCAAAAATATATATATTTAAAACAATGCTTTAATTAGTACAAAACATAAAATTACATATAGAGATTTGTTAAGCAGTTCTAGATTTTTCCTTAGAAGTGCTAGAATTTTAGAGTCTGTTTCATCCCTTTTTAGAAATTTGACCTCAGGAAAACAGAGAAAATAGATTGTTCAAAGTTGTTATTACTACTGTTTCACATTAACTTAAACATATAGAATAATAAAATGGTCTTAAGAAATGACTTAATTTGTAAGAATTTATATTTCATTCTATTTGTATTATAGTGTAGGTCTTATTATTAATGATATTTTTCTAAATGTTACTGAAACATGTATACTATCATGTAAGAAACGAATCGCCAGTCTATGTTCGATACAGGATACAGGATGCTCGGGGCTGATCCAGAGAGTTGATATGGGGTGGAAGGTGGGAAGGGGGTTCAGGGTTGGGAACTCATGTACACATGAGATGGATTCATGTCAATGTATGGCAAAACCAATACAGTATTGTAAAGTAAAATAAAGTAAAAATTAAAAAAAAAAAAAAAGAATTCATGCAAATGCTGCACAATTCTCATTTGTCACGATCTCTTTTTTGTAAGATGTTTGGTATTAGTTTCAGGTTATGATCAGGAGCAGTACTACCCTGCTATGATTCGAGAAACCTCCTCCAAACATAAACTCTGAGAACACGCACACAGATCTTAGAAACAACATTTTCTATTATATTTAAGTTTTGTATAAGAGGAATTTCAGAAATACAGTCAACTTTTAAAATTCAGCATATTTCATTCTGAAAAATTATATCATTTTAGAGTGAACGGTTAAACCAACTGTAGTATATCTATAGTGTGGACTATTACTCAGAAATAAAAAAGTGAAACATGTAATGCAGGCAACGACTCAGGTGGATCTCAAGGGAATTATGCTGTGTGGAAAATTCAATCCCTAAAGTTTTATATTCTATATGATTCCATTTCTATAATAATTTTGAAATGACAAATTTATAGAAATAGAAATTGTATAAATGGAGGACAGGTGGGCAGTTGTCAGGGGTTAAGGATGAAAGGGGTGTGTCTGTAACCAGGCAAGGGAGAGATCTTTGCAGTATGGATCCTATACCCTGTGATGTCCGTGGTTCTACATCTTGACTGAAGTGGTAGACATTTGAACCTACACACGTGATAGTTGTACAGGATGAAAAACACATACAAATGAGTTCGACTGAAACTGGGGAAATCCAAACAAATTGGTGAATTGTATCAAGGTCAGGATCCTGTTCGTGATGTTGTACTAGAATTCTGCACAATATTACCATGGGGGAAACTGAGAAAAGAGTACATGGAATTTCTCTGTCTTCCTTCTTACAACTGTGGATAAAAATCTACAATTATTTCAGAATAAAAGCTGTAATTGTTTCTTAAAGATTCGTTGTTTTGGGATTGTGCCTTAAAATCATGTACTGCCTCAGAATAAAAATGTTAGTAATTTTTATTACTGTAATTTTATTACAGGCTGGGAAAATACATAGCATTCCAACAAGCCCCACAACTTTCATTCATCCTAAGGACACAACGGATCCCATCCTCCGTTCTCGCTGGAGAATGCTATGGCCAGAGGAGCCTGGCGGGCTACAGCCCATAGGGTCACAAAGAGTCAGACACGACTGGGGAGACACGCCAGCTAATGGGACCAAGAGAAGCGTGGCATCACCTGGGGCTTCTGAGTGTTCAGAAGCTTTTTGGAGTTCTGGTTTGTCACACTTGCTTTATTCCCAAAGTTGCATGCCCATGGAGCCCCACCAGCTGTGTCCTTAGGATGAGTGAACCCTTTCACTCATGCACCCCATGAGTGGTGCAGAGAAACCCTTTCAGATACCCCAGAACCAAGTTCTCATCTTCCTGTTACCACATACAAAACTAGCAAGCTCCAGGAAGCATAGGTTATCTAAAACACCGCTTCCCTCTGTGGACTCGCGTCTCTCCACAGCAGGCATTTTCATCTTTAGATGGGACCGGAAGAAAACCTTCCCCCTGCGCAGCCTGTGTTCTCTGTTCTTGGCATACTGCCTGGGTAGGAAGCCGCCGTTCCAGCTTCATATCCTTGCCCATCATGGTCCACGATTGACTGCACCTCTGTCCCCACCCTTTCTGCCCCAGGTCCCAGAATACGTTTGGAAGAGCTCTGAGCTCCTTCAGCTGGAAAGTTCTTTATAGCTATGTTTGGATTCTCCAAACCAGCTGGTCTCACAGGGGAAGCTGTTAACAACTCCTTCAGAAAGAAATAATTCTTGCTGTTTCTAAAGTCAAATACTTTGGCCATTAACACACTGAATACTTCTCCTAATTCATCTCTTTCTCTGCCAGAACCTGTCCAGCTCTTGGCTCTGGGCTGGTTTTCACTGTCATTTACTCTTGTAAATGACAAGAGTCATTTCTTCCTCTCCCCTGCTTTTATCTTCCAGAGGGAACGCCTGCTTCCTTTATCTTTTCCCCTTCAAGCCTGTTGAGCCCACACATCTCCGTAGCCACTAATTCAACAGGTCTCTCTGGGGAGGATGCCACCTTGTCTACCTTGTCAGAGATGAAGCCTAGGAAACACGACTGTCTTTTGTCTTTGTCGGGGATGAGCTACTGAAGGAGAGCGTTGCCAAGATCCTGCGGACAAGTCGATGCAAGAAATGTTAATGCTCTTATCTGTTCTTCCTAGGGATATTTAGCCTTTTGTCTCCCAATAAAGCCAGAGTGACTTAGGTTCCTCACGCAGCTTCGTAATTCCAAGGGGACTTTGGTAAACATTATGAAAAGTCATTTTGAAGCTTTCCTTTCTTTGAGTTCCCTGCAAAAACATTTTGAAAAACACCTTTCTTGAGGGCATTTAAAATGAGGTGGTGGTGGGGGCAGCTCATGCTCTCCTTCCTCTGTTGCTGATTCAGACCCAGTGCTGCCTGCAAGGTGGGGTTTGAAGATGTTCACTGATCTCCAGGTTTTGTCACCTCCCCGCATATTTCTGGGTCCTGCAGCTCCAGCAGAAATCCATCAGGCCGCATGAGTACATCCCACTGGAGACAGGGTGGACCTCTCATCCCCCCATTTAGTTGAAGACACTCTCTTCTCTCTCCCTTGCTTCCCCGTCCACACCTTTGGATGGCGGGTGTGGAGAGACCGGGTCAGACGCAGAGCAGCGGAGCTCACGGGGGAGTTCCTGGGTCTGGCAGGGGCCTTTAATCCAGACCCAGGCTGGAAGGCCAGCCCCTGCTCACGGACCGCCTTCTCCAGCCGTGGGTTCCTTCTGGCCCTCTCAGTCATCAGCCCTTTCTTAAAGGTGCTCGGACTTGGTGACCCCAACTCTTCCTGCCAGCCCCCTGAGCTTCATGAGAAGATGACTGGGCAACTGAAAGTTGTGTTTTATTTCCCAGCTCTGGTTTCCACTCTTTATATCCATAAAATTATAGAAGGAAACAAAACAACACAAAAGGGGAAGTTATTTCTTGTCAGATTTTGTGTATTTTCGGACTAGGCATTTTGGTGACATGGGAGACATAAACATCAGTCGTCCTGACCTCAGAGAGCGAGTTCACCCAGTCAGTCTGGGTGAAACAAAACATTGGCTTCTGGTTATGTCATTTTGGTGGTCTCAGAAGTCACTCCCCCGCCCCCACCAAGGCTCAGTTTCTCCTTTTGGAAAAAAAGGAAATTGAAACACATGGTTTCCGAGGTTATTTCCGAGCTAACGTTCTTATAAAACATAAATGAATCCTTCTGAAGAGGGTTAAGATGCAATTCCTGAGAAATGTGATGTCATTTTTAAAAGAATTAGCAAATGTGTTTTTTTTTTTAAAAACAAAAACAAAAAACCGTCAGATTCAAACACTAAGGGCCCTTCCATCTGACAATTTCTCTCCAAGGACTAACAACTACAAGGTTGCACAGAGAAGTAAAAGAGAGGACAGTATGGGAGGCTGGCCGCTGACTGTTAGTCTAGTATTTTCCTCAATTGAACATCCTTCCAGATATGAGTAACAGTGACTCATGCCTATCACATTAATATTGCTTCAGTCACTCTTTCTCTGATGTTGAAACTATCTAACAACACAAGGACAAAATTATCCACAAAGTAAGTATGAATTGTAAAAGAAAAAAAGGAAAAAAAGGTCAGCCCTGATTTTTCAAAAATCACATTAACCTACCATTCTAGAACAATTTCAGGAGACCTCCACCACCAAAAATGACAGCTGAGTTTTGCTTTGTTCTGAAAATCTGCGCGTGATTATTACCTAGACAACTGGAGAATGTGCTCAGTCGCTTAGTCGTGTCTGGCTCTTTGCAACCCCGTGGACTGGAGCCCGCCAGGCTCCTCTGTCCATGGGATTTTTTTCTGGCAAGAATACTAGATTGGGTTGCTATTTCCTCCAGGGGATCTTCCTGATCCAGGGATCAAACCTCCATCTCCTGCATTGGCAGGTGGATTCTTTGCCGCTGCACCACTTGGGAAGTCCACCTAGATGATTAAGTTTGGTTAAATTTTAGTTTGTCTTTAGTATTAAATTCTAATTAAACTTTCTTTTCCCATTATTTGGTATAACATTTGGTTCCTATTTTAAGTAGATTTACTGTAAGCGGTGTTACCCCACCTCCATCGAGCCTTAGGTAATGAGAATTTGTTGAACTTGCTAAGGAAGAGCAATAGAATGTGCTGACTTAGAAAGAGCTCGAAGAAATCTCCAAGCACAGTGAGTCACCTAAACTTGCTCTGTAGCACTAACAAGAAAGGAGTTTAGACCAGCACTCTGGTGGGAAGAGAGCTCCAGGGGGCTGGTCTTATCCTGTTTGGATAACAATACACACTGTTTATGGAGGACTTAGAGTGCTTCAGAGTTTATAAACACCATCTCTTTTAATCCTCATAATAATCTTGTGAGATAGCTCTAATTGTGACCCAGTTTCACCAAGAAGCCAGCATACAGCAGTCCTGAATTCACACATCTACTAAGAGGCTAGCTCAGTTCCGTTCAGTCGCGCAGTTGTGTCCGACTCTTTGCGACCCCATGAATCACAGCACGCCAGGCCTCCCTGTCCATCACCATCTCCTGGAGTTCACTCAGACTCACGTCCATTGAGTCCGTGATGCCATCCAGCCATTTCATCCTTGGTCGTCCCCTTCTCCTCCTGCCCCCAATCCCTCCCAGCATCAGGGTCTTTTCCAATGAGTCAGCTCTTCGCATGAGGTGGCCAAAGTACTGGAGCTTCAGTTTTAGCATCATTCCTTCCAAAGAAATCCCAGGGTTGATCTCCTTCAGAATGGACTGAGAGAGATACAACTGTGGCTCTTGAGCCCTTGCTTGTCTAAATCAGCGCTTCCTGAACTACAGAGAGCTGCTAGATGGGGCCAGGGCCGGGTCCTTTGGAAAGGCTCCCGGGTGATGCTTCGGTGCAGCCCCTGGACAGAGCCACCGCTCAGAGCAAACACGTCTCTGATTCTAACATGCGCACACATTTCTGGGGACCTTGTTAAAATGCGAATTCTGGTCCAGGGGCGCTATGAGTTCTGTGATTCTGCAGGTCTAATAAATTCCCAAGAGGAAGCTGATTCTGCTGGGCCTGGACCACACTCTAAGGAGCAATTAGAAAGTCTCTTTTCGGGGGAATGGTTTTGAAGGAGCTGATAAGAGTTCTAGGAGTTCTAATCCCCCATCTCACCTTCAAAACACCCCTTGGTGGGACCCCTCCAAAGGATCCTTGAAAGCTCACCCTTGCCACCACTCACCATTTTCCACAAGCAGGTGCCTCTCTCCTGGGTTAGGGGAAATTAAAGTTCATATTTCAGATCTTGAGTCATAGAAATGCCAACTAGATACAGGAGAAATGAAAAGGAGGGTCACAACAAGACACCCTCACGGTTCTTTTCCCATGCAACTGGGGTTCTTATTGTCAACCCAAGGGGACGTCAACCCGGACTCAGGACAAAAGATGCATTGTATTTTCTGGCACTTCAAGGACAAGTCTCTACGTTCAAAGGGACACTGAGGGCTTTTTATTTTCTTCCTAACACCAGGATTAACAACCCTGGGGAAGAAATAGGTAGCTGACAACTGGAAGAAACCCAGAGTTCATGGAGGAATATTCCCACCCTCCTCCCTTCAGCTCACCTGGCCTTAAATTAGTACTGCCTCCCTGAGAAGCAAGCACACATCGCTGTTATTAAAAAACTATTATCGTTTAACAGTAACTGCACTGAGAACAGAAAAGATACAGACAGTACCAGATGGACCTAAGGTCAAAATGATACAAACAGGCACCAAACAGACACACTGAGAAAGCCTGTGTGCCAGTGGGTTCCATAAGGCTGGGGCAGAGGCGGATGGATGGCGGGGACTGTAAGAGGTTTATTGTCATGCCGATATCTGGATAAAGAAGGAGCTGTGCGGTTTAACTTTCAAGCGAATGTGAAGAGTCGAACGTATAGCTGAGGGCTGGTGAGACAAAGTGCATTCAGCTAACTGCTGGAGAGCTCACAGCGTCTGGCTTCTTCCAGAGGGATGCGTGCATGATCGCGCCTGCGCGTGAGCGTCTGTGCAGATTTAAAAGCGGGTGATGGAGAGGGAGCTGCTGCTGCTGCTGCTAAGTCACTTCAGTCGTGTCCGACTCTGTGTGACCCCATAGACGGTAGCCCACCAGGCTCCCCCGTCCCTGAGATTCTCCAGGCAAGAACACTGGAGTGGGTGGAGAGGGAGCTACTTAAAGGTAATAGGGATTATATTATATTTCCTTCCTTTATGTTATATTCTATGGGAAGTAGATTACACACCTTCAGCATCTTTGCTCTGACACTTGGGCTGTTTCGCTTACTGAGAGCAAGCCCCGAAGTGCCCGTAGACGACCTGATCATCGAGGCCGCCAGTGTGGCAGATGGACCCCAGAGAAAGCACGGCACTGCACACCGCTCCCACTCTGCAAACTTCCCCAGGTGGTGAAAGAGGCCAGGCCTGAGCAGGAAGGAGTCTTCTCTCTCCAGAAGTTAAGCTGTAAATGGTTTATGTTTTGTTTCTGCAGTTTTGTTCTAGTTGGAGATTGCTGAAGCCTTAGTTGCTGGCAAGACGTTAGCGGTGGTCTTGCGGTTGGATGAGTCTGGCCCCGAGGTCAGCCGGCTGGGGGCTTCCTGTGCCGCCTTCCCCCCGCCCCCACCAGATCACCTGACTTCCGCACATGGGTGTCAGTCCTGTTCTGTGCTGCCTTGCTTTGAGAACAGGACCACCTGCCACACCCAGTTTGATCAGTCCCGCTTTCCTGGCACCGGGCACCCCACAGAGCATCCTGGAACAGAAGCTCTGACTCCTGTGGACCGAGAGCACTGGCCTGAGCCCCCTAAGGGCAGGTGGGGAAGGACTAGAAGAGCACACGTGCGTGTGTACTAGGACACTTCCATCGTGTGTGACTCTTTGGAGCCCTATGGACTGTAGCCCACCAGGCTCCTCTGTCCATGGGATTCTCCAGGCAAGAATACTGGAGTGGGCTGCCATGCCCTCCTCCAGGGGATCGTCCCAACCCAGGGATTGAACCCATGTCTCTTACATCTCCTGCATTGGCAAGTGGGTTCTTTACCACTAGCACCACCTGGGAAGCCCAATAGAGCACACGCATTCAGGGAAATGCTCCAGGATGCCTTATAGGAATCTGACGACAGATGAAAAGTGAGGGTCCTCTGGATTCCGTAACAGCCCTGTAAACACCAAACCAACATTGCAAAGAAGCCTCACATCTTCCACCCACCGCTACATTCTAAACACTCATTAAGATGACATTTTGCTCCAGAAAGATTCCAGTTGGCATTGTGAGATATTTCTTTTTAAAAACTACTTAAATATCTGATGTGTGAAAAACATTGAATTAAATTTGCCATTTGTAATTGGAACTAACATTAAGCAGGGTTTGTCAACAAGGTTTCCGTGGAAATGTATACAAACATACAGGATTTAGTGTACATGTAATACCATGAGTTGTAGGAATTTATAAAAATACACAGTGTATCATTCCATAAAGGAACAATTTCTTCGGTAAAAGAAAAAATATACTTCAGGGTAAATTTTAGATTTTAAAAAACTTGAGACAAGTGTTGGCTTTGTGAAAAAGCACTTGCCTCTGTTGTGTGGTCCAGAGGAGCCTGCTCTTATCCACCACAATGGATCTGATTGTATAATTGGTGTCTTTCTCACCAGTCTGTGAATTCCACGGCATGAAGAACTGGGGAGTGTGTCTGTTTTGTTCACCATATTATCTCTGGCACCACAGTAGGGTTCTAATAGCATTTGTTGAATAAACTAATTCTATTCCTGCCTCTTGGGAAAGTCCACCCATTGCATCAAAAAGAAAGGGAAAAGACTTAATGCTTTAAAATTGCTTTATTTGATTCTACTCATAAAAAAATTCCTTAAACTCGATATTCCAACTTTCGTTGAATATGCAAATCATAGTCATAGTGGCTAATATTAACCGATGGCTTACCATGCGTCATAGGTTATAGTCTTGGATCCTGACAACACCTTTTTAGGCAGATAAGATTATCATTATCATCATGCCCTTTTACAGATGAGAACAGTGAGGTCAAGTGATTGCCCAAGATCACAGCATCAGCAAGAAGTAAGGCCAGGATTCAAGTCCAGGCTACCTGACCCCATTTCATTGTCGATGTGATTCTGCAAACCCATTCTTGGAAAAGAATCTTTGGAAGGTAAAGACAAAGTATCTGCTTCCCCTAAACTGCATGTTTTCAATTTAAAATCCAAAGCTATCAGGCTGCCAAATCAGGATCTACTGGATTCAAATCCTAGATCAGAAATATGACTTCAAGTAAGTTACTTCACTGCACTGAAGGCTGAAAAAACATCTCTCTTTTACAGATGATGTGTGGAAACTCTCAGGTCCTTAGTAGGCACACAGCTAATGCTTATAAAGTGCATTTTATATCATTATTATGGGGAAGAGAACACAGGGCTACCTGGTGGGCTTTTCCCTTCTTCCTTCTTCCTTCTTCATATACACTAGGAGAGCAGTAAGGATTTTATATCCATTTCATGGAGATGAAAGATATTTATGGACAAATAAAGGCATTTACCAACAGGAAACAAAGAGAAGGGGATGGAGTCCGTGAACTACGTAAATACAGATGGCAAACACGCTGGCAGTTATTTTGTGCCTGGAAGCTGGAGTGCTGCAAAATGAGTCCTCAATATCCATAGCCGAGGAGGGACAGGCTGCAGGCTTTGTAACTGTGTTCCCTTCTTGCTGCTCAGAGGAATGGGGGCTTCAGACCAAGTCCCAAGTTTCTAATGACAATCAATTCACACCAAGTTTTAGATTTAACATTCCAAGGGTCCCTATGTCATGAACTAAATATGTGAAATTCAAAAAACTGGAATGGAATTTAATTTCCCAAGGGATCAGGACCTTTTGTGAGTAACTGAGTACCTTGGGTGCGTACATGTGCACACGTGCAGGAGACGGCTTTAAGTGGGTGGGCAGAGCTGAGCCCTCCTTTAAAAAAAATGCTAAATACAATTCCGAGAACAAGCAGGCCCCTGTATTCCTAGAGCTGGAAAGAATTGGACATACAGGTATGTTTACAAAGACTAGGCTCGCTAAAAACGTTTAAGGACTGAAAAGAATTTTCAGTGGGAAGTAATGCCTTCCCCTCCTGGGGCCCTCCCCTTTCCCCCTTCTTCTCTCTCTCTCCTTTTCTGCCCATGCACATGCGTGTGTCCACACACACACGCACACTCACACGCACGTGCTGTGCCATCGAGGATTCCATCCTCAAGGCTGCTGGCTGGCTTCTGTGGGTGGTCACCCCCCATAGAACCGGTCTTCAGGTTCCCCTGTGGGAGGCCCCGGTGCCCTTCCCTGGACTCTGGCCTGCGTTCTGTTGGTCCCTTCTGCTCTCACTTTCTCTCCATCGAAGCCGTTTCCTGATTTATACCGACAGCCTGAAACCTTACAAATTTGAAACTTCCACACTGTTTCCATAGTAAACACATATGCATTATTTAATTTCTTCTCAAACTACAAAAATATTTCCTTAAAAACAATTGTAACAGGAACTTGGCTACATTTCGCAATGGGAAATAACAAAGTGGCCAAGGAAAACCTCAATAAAAACTCAGGGAGAGCACACAAATTAGTCCTTTCATTTACATTTTTGTTTCCTTACAAAAACCTTCCCCTTCATAACCTTCATATTAGAACCGAAAGCCAACAGACAGAAATCATTTTGAAACAGCAAGTGAGCCAAACAGAAATTACAGACAGGTCTAGTTAATTTGAGCTGTTTTTGTCTTACTTTTTCCTGTATTTAAAATACTATGTTGTTTAGAAATTTAAAGGCAAGTAATAGAATGGGGGAAAATATTTGGAAATCATGTTTGATAAGCAGCTTTCCTGGTGGCTCAGATGGTAAAGAATCTGGAATACATAAAGAGTTCTCATAACTCAATGACAAAGAGACAATTTCATTTCAAAATGGACAAAGAATTTGAACAGACATTTCTTCAAAGAAGACACACAATGGTCAATAAATGCATAAAAAGATGATCAATATAATTAGCCATCAGGAAAACACAAAGCAAAACCATAATGAGGTATCACTTCACATTCTCTTGGGTGACTCTAATAAAAAAGACAGACAGTAGCAAGCACAACAAATCTGGGATTCTGATACAGTGCTGTTGGGAATGTAGAATTGTGCAATCACTTTGCAAAATAGTTTGGCATTTCCTCAAAATATTAAATATAGAACTCCCTTACAACCCAGCAACTCCACTTCTAGGTATTTGTCCAAGAGAAATGACATCTACACCCACGCAAAATTATGGATGTTCATAGCAGCTTATTCATAAGACCTGAAAAGTGAAAACTACCCAGGTGTTCATCAACTCGCGAATGAAAAAATAAAACATGAATATTATTCTGCCATGAACAGGAAAGATATATGCTACAATGTCGGTAAACCTTGAAAACATTAGTGAAAGAAGTTGTTCACAAAAGGACTCATATATCATATGTCATGATTTCATTTATGTAAAATGTCAAGAATAAGCAAATCTATGACAGAAAACAGATTTGTGTTTGCCTAGGGCTGGGAATGGGGAGAGTGGAGAGTGGCTGCTGATGGGTACGGGGTTTCTTTAGGGGTGATGAAATGTTCTCAAATTAGATCATGGGAGATGGTTGTACAACTCTGAATGTACTAACACCATTAAATCATATGCTTCACATTTGTGTATTTTATAGTATGTAAATTATATTTGAATAAATGCATTTAAGCTATAAAATTAATACCATGTTGACATTTCATAACTCTGTGCTAAATACTTTAATTTATCATTTTGTTCATTAACACACCCCAGTGAACCTGTTAAACTGTTTCTACCCCTAATGGCAGAAACAATTGTATATTTTGACATTAACATTTGAAAGAAATGACAAATGGCTAGGAGTTAAACTTTTCTACTTTTCTCAATGTAAATACAAGGAAATGCCATCAGACAAGAATTTATTTTCTTTGGATAGCAACATAGGATATATTTTTCAGTCTTTCCCTCTGAAGAAAGCTAAGCCTTTTTTTTTTAAGCAATTCTTTTGAAAATTAGAAATACCCCCTGTTTTTCCAAAGTTTTCAAATAAACACACCCTAACAATTCTTTTACTTTCTCAGACATCAGAGAAATACTGTAAATGAATGTTTACTCACGCTGCTCCTTGCCCACCTGACTCCCGAGGGCCTTGCGTGCAGGTGGTACCCCGTGTGCTTGTTAACAAGAATGAGTGAGTGAAAGTCGCTCAGTCGTGTCCGACTCTTTGCGACCCCATGGACTATCCAGTCCATGGAGTTCTCCAGGCCAGAATACTGAGTGGGTAGCCTTGCCCTTCTCCAGGGCATCTTTGTTAAGAAAGCCTACGGCAAAGTTAACAGCCACACGCCAGGCAGGGTGACAGAGCTGCTGGTTACACTCTCTCCACTGGGCTCACAGAGGAGATGCTGAATAATCTTCAGGCGTTTGCTCCACATGTGAGAGAGATCATGTCTTGTCTTGGTCTTTCTCCAGATCCCAGCTCAGTATTCCTCCTCTGTGGCACATCCGGCAGGCGCGAGGGTATGGGGCAGCTGATTCTCAGGGAAACAATGTGAGGAGAGCGGTCCCCAGCCTCAGGGCACCCTCCGTCCCTTGGGGGGAGATGTGTGGACTTGAGCAGGGACCCTAGGGCATGGAGGGTGGGCGTCCCGAGCAGCGCAGACTTGGGGGAAGGCAGCAGAGGGAAGGGGGGTGATGGTGATCTCCCGGGCAAGAGGGACATCACGAATAAAACCTGGAGCTGACAAGGGAAAGACAGACGTAGGGAAGCATCTGGGAATGATGGAGATTTCTCAGGGAAGTGGCAAAGGCCATTTTCAACGCGACTCCACCAACAGCCCTGCTGGAAAGGGGTTCAAGGGAGTCCAGGGCCTCTTTGGGATACAGACTTGAGAAGCAGTGACGCTGGCTGCTGGTTCCAAGAGATGCCTGTCCCGGCACGTGCACTTAGAGTGGGGATGTGCACATACCCGGGTGAGAGCAGGGCGGACACATGGCCCAGACGCCAGAGGACCAGCTGCGTAGGCTTGAAGTGCCGTGCACGTGCTCGCTGCTGCCATACAGGGGCACAGTGCCCGACGATTTATGGACACATCGCATCCTGGCCCAAACAGAAACAGAACGTTTCTACAGGGTTTGGCAGTTTGGGAGGGGCCTGGGAACACAGACACTGTATCCATGACGTGTAAGCAGCAGCAAGGACTCAGAAGCAGCAGGCAAAATGATGCTGTCTTCTAGGGATCCCAGGAAGGGAGAGAAAGTTAGTGGGCCTCCCAGCCTTTGTTCCTCTGCCCCCTGCCAGGACTCCTCCCATGTGAGTTTCCAGCAGGCACTTCAACTGTTGAGTAGATGAATGAGCTTGTTGGGCTGGGAAAGGACCCCCTTTGAGGTACAAAAGGTCTTGAGGACAGTCCTTCTTCTCATTCACTTGTTAGGGGAAGAAAGTATTGCTTCTTCCTGCAGCTGAAGCAACTGTCTAAAGCTTCTCACACACTGATGGGTGGAGGATTTTCTCATCAGCACTTAGAGAAAGTCAAACGAGGTGGTGGAGATGGTTTGGGAGCTGGAACCATGTTGGGGGCATATCTCTCGTCCCCCACTACAAGGCCCCATCTAAATCTCTCCTCCTCTAGAACTTTCCCTACCCGCAACCCCACCAGCCAAGATCTCGGCGCCTCTCTCTAGCTTCTTGGAAGCTGGCCCACCCTTCCCTTGCTGCACTCCCCAGATTGGCTCCTAATTGCTAGCCTTCCCTGGGACCAGAAGGCAGAGTCTGCCCAGCCATCAGCTTTGTGTTTCTAGCTTTCAGCACCTTGCCCTTGCCCAGCAAATGACACCCTCCCGACAAATGTTTGCTGGCTGAAAAGCCAACTGTTTCTTTGATGTGAAAGAAAGTGAAAGTCGCTCAGTCATGTCTGACTCTTAGGGACTCCCATTGACTATACAGTCCACGGAATTCTCCAGGCCAGAATACTGGAGTGAGTAGCCTCTCCCTTCCCCAGGGAATCTTCCCAACCCAGGGATTGAACCCAGGTCTCCCACATCGCAGGTGGATTGTTTGCCAGCTGAACCACCAGGGAAGCCCAAGAATACTGGAGTGGGCAGCCTATTCCTTCTCCAATGGATCTTCTCAACCCAGGAATCAAACCAGAGTCTCCTGAATTGCAGGCAGATTCTTTACCAGCTGAGCTACCAGGGAAGGTTTGATTGATACCTAGTGGTAATTCCATATGGAAAAGTCTCCACTGAAATCTTTTGTCCTTACATTTTATTTTATTTTTGAATGTAGTTTTATTTTCTTCTTTGCCCTCACTGGGGTTACCTGGGCAGAAGAAGCTGGTGCCAGCTAGGAAACCAACCCCTTGGCTATGGCCTTTGAGAGGATGAAAAATGCGTCATGGGACTTGCTGGCAATCCAGTGGCTAAAAGTCCATGCTTCCACCATAGGGGGTGTGGAATTGATCCCTGCTCAGGGAACTGGGATCCCACAAGACACACGGCATAGCCAAAAATAAGTGTCATGATTTAGAGGGGCCCAAAGATCATCTGGTCTGACCTCTTAATTTTGTGGATGAGAAAATAGGACTTCGCCAAGTAACCTTGATTTAACCCTCCTGATTCCTGCCCAGGTCTCTTAGTGAGATATTTTTATATAGAGAAGTAAGTAGAAATGGATTTCTTTAACTGCCAGGGTGACGTAAAGATGATAGCATTAGAACCAGAAGACCTTGGTTTGAGTCCCAGCTCTCCTACAGCTTTGAACAAGTCAGGTATATTTCCAGCTGCAGTCTGTTCATTTAGAAAATAGACAAGAAAGAGCATTATTATTGTAGTGTCTTCATCCCAGAACTATCGTGAGACATTTTATCTGAAGGCTCTTTGAAATGTGTACACATCTTATAACGTTAGTTATTGTTATTTTTGTCCCTATTCTCAGTAAGTCCAAGGCTGTCTGAGAAGGAAGAATACATTTTACAGTCTGACAGTGACTTTTATAAAAATGCAGATAAGGATGGGCAGCCCGAGGACGCCCAAGACCATGTGTGGCTGGATTCGCATCCACTTGGAAGTTGCCGGGTGGCGGCTGCTCTGGTCGCACAGAAGCCCAAGGCAAGGAGCTCTGAAAGTCCGGGCCGTGCAGGTGCTGCCAAGCATGTCCTCCTGGCCCAGGTCCAGAGGCCTTCCTTGTCCAGAAGGGAGAGACGCATCCAATGCCCACCTGCAAGGACGGACTAGAGTGTGTTCATACCCTTAGGGAGCACAGGACGCCATCTCCCTAGGTTCTTGAATATCAGCCGAAGCTTTTCAAGGATGCATTCTGCAAGTCAGGACATGAATGGGATAAGAAAGGCAGGCAAGTTTAGAGTGCCTCAGAAGGCTGCAAAGAGGATTCCTTCCAGTAACGCCAGCCCTTGCTGTTCATCTGAAATCCATTCCAGCACATCCCTCCAGGACAGGAACAGTCTGGGTCAAGTGTCTGGGGCTGAGGTCAACTGTGCTTTCCATTTTCATTCCCGGGGCCAGCTTTTTCTACTCTAATGGAAAGAGAGCAGCAGGGTCCCCGTGGTCACCACCATGGGTGACGACCAGGTGAGAAAACAAGAGCAGTCATGAACGCGGTCACGGCCCCGGAGGCCCACACACCTCTCTACTCCCAGCTTCCCTGCTTGGGGGAAATATGTGAACTTGCAGGCCCGGGCCCTGCCCCATGGCACCTGAGTTTCTATTTTCCCTCATGAATCAACTGCCCATTATTCTCAAGCATGCGCTGTATATAAATTAACAGCTTCAGTGGCTGAGATGTACGGTGAGTTTTCTGGGTGTATCACCTATCCTTCAAGTGTTCTTACAGTTTCCTTCCTTTGACTCATAGGCTCTTTAATTTTATATCATGGAAAAAATTAGACATGACCCCAGAGAATGAAGACTGCCATCTCATCCCTGGCTCAGCTGGCAGAACAAAAGAGAACACTGCTCCCTTACATCTATTTCTTATATAGCCATCTATAACTGTCTGCCCCCAAAGCCACAAGCCACGTGGCTCAGCTCGACTCCTTCCCACCAGGTTTAACTGTGGTCCACTGTGTGCCAAGCCCTGTTCTAGGCCCTGGAGAAGCGGTGGTGACTTAAAGGGACAGAAACTGCTGCCCTCATGGAGCTTTCATTCTGAGAACTCTAGACGAGGGAAATAAAAGTCAGAGGAAATAAAATTAATGGAAGCATCATTATTAACTTCAACTGCTAATGGTTTAGAAATAAATATCCTTAAAGTGCTTTTTTTTTAAAAAAAAAACCTTCATTTTAAACCATAATTATTTAAAAAGGTAATATATTCCGTTCTCTCTACTTTTCTGTATATTTGAAAATGTTAATAATAAAACAATGTTCAGTAATACAGGTAGCTGTGTCCTCTGCTCCTGTGCCTGTTTCAGGGGAAGACAGTCTCCTCCGACCCCCTGCCTTCTGCGTGAGCTTCCAGAGTGAGTCTGTGGCTGAGCAGGCTTATTGCTGTGCCTACCTGTTTTCCCTCCTGTGCACCCTAAGATGCTGGCCCCATGACCTGCCAGCTGAGCCCCAGCCCTCGGCCCCACTGCGGATGACCTGGGCAGAGGGCACAGAGGCAGGGCTGACTCAGGGCTGGTGCTGCCTCTGACCCATGAGAACTTGGCTGGTGCCCCTGACCTGGCCCAGTGCTGAGAAGACCAGTGTATGTATGTCCCGCCACCATCTGGACACAGTCTGAACACACAACCTCCAGCTCTTCATTGAGCCCCAGTTTTCTTTTTGGTGATGAGCGTGCGACAGTCTGTCCAGTCTCATGAAGGTCATTGTGGGGTCAAGTGGGTCGGAATGGAGTTCTGCTTGCAGTGCCTTTGTGTGGCCGAAAACGGTCCTAGACTAGAGGTGTTCATCCTTGGCTGAATATTAGGATTGCCTCAGCCCCAAAGAACTGATGGTTTTAAATGGCGGTATTGGAAAAGACTCTTGAGAGTCCCTTGGACTGCAAGGAGATCAAACCAGTCCATCCTAAAGGAAATCAACCCTGAATATTCATTGGAAGGACTGATGCTGAAGCTGAAGCTCCAGTACTTTGGCCACCTGATGCGAAGAGCTGACTCATTGGAAAAGACTGTTACCCTGGAAAGATTGAAGGCAGGAGGAGAAAAGGGCGACTGAGGGTGAGGTGGTTGGATGGCATCACTGAGTGAATGGACGTGAATTTGAGCAAGGTCTAGGAGACAGTGAAGAAGAGGGAAGCCTGAGGTGCTGCAGTTCATGGGGTCACAAGGAGTTGGATATGACTGAGTGATTGAACAACAACAATCTAACCTAGAATAATCTGATCTAACATAACATAGTATATATTATATATGCCTTGATGCCTCCCTGGGCCAATTAAGTCCACCTCCTGGAGCAGGAGCCCCGCCTCAGCAGTGACAAAGCTGTCCAGGTTGTTCCTGCCGGCAGCTGGGCTGTGGGCCGGGACTCAGGAGGACAGGGGCTCTGGGCAGTTTGGAGAGGAGCTGGTAGAGGCAGGGATGGCAATTAAACTGCAGTGTGTGGGCTATTTTTTGCAATTCCAGTTTAGGGGAACATGGCTGTCACAGGTTTCTGTTTAGGATCTTGGTTGTTTAATGACAGTTTGAACCTGAAGTTCCCCAGGGATCTGAAAGCAGGCAGTGCCTGTGGCTTGGTCTGGTCTGTGGGAAGGGGCAGCAGCTGGGTGCTGGTGACAGAGAGGCATTAAGCATGCTGTAAACTGACGATCTGAGGCTTTCCTCTGATAGAAGTACTAGAAATTACACACACACACGCCTCACACAGATTGCTGCAGAAAGTTACCTCCTAGGTGGTTAGATTTTGAGCACTTTGGTTTTTTTCCTTTGCACTTTAATACATTGTTTGAATATTTTACTGTGAGTAGGTATCCCTTTATAAAAATAATAAATTTTTTAAAAGAAAGTCAATGGAGGAGAAAGGGTACAGAAATAAAGAGGCAGAGGGGAGAGGCATTTTATCGTTTGTCAGGATAGCTCTGCTGCTATCTCACACTGATCATCAAGCAAACAGTGATATTTGCTCCTTAGGAAGCACCAGTCCCCTTGTGAGTCGTCTGGCCTGGTTCCTGGTAATGGCTTTCAATCCTCATCTTGAGTGGCCTTCCCAAGTCCCAGGATATCCTGACCTCTGCTTCAGGCTTCCCGAACAGTGGCTACCGGAACCCTTCCTGAACTCGGCCAAGGGGAGGGCCTTTTTCTATGTTAAGCTGGAGTGTAGGTGGCTTGCAGAGGGTCCCTGCTCAGACATCTCTCCTGCGTGTTGGGAGAAGGCCAGGGAGCCTAGGAACACTCTCCACTCTGTTCCAGGGAGGGCTCCGCTGGGCACATGATTGAATTCCCTTGTGCACCTCAAAATTGCCCCTGCTGGCCAGGAGCGGGGAAGGTACAGGTGCTGTCAACACACCCATGTAATCTGATAGTGTGAAAAAGTAGCCACAATCACTTCATTGTAGAAAAAGTGCCCCGAAATAGTCTTATTTGATTATCATCAGTGACTATTTTGAGATTGATTGGTTGATGGAGGAGAAAGCGCAGTAGCTTTGTTATTATCTGTCAGTATATCCTATAAACTAAAAAAAAAAAGTTTTAAATACACTATTGACCGTTGCCCTGTAAACAGTTACCAGGGCCCCATTTCAAGAATTGCCTACAGCTGTGTCAACAGAGGTTGCCTGTTCCCTACACACCAGTGTGACAGCCCAGGACAGCTTGAGAAACAGATGTAAAAATCCCTGCGTCCAGCCCAGGAGTGGCCATGGGCTCCTCCTGCCTTGCTCAGAGTCAGAATCAAATAAGGTGGCGAAGGTCCGAGTGCCCATTTGACCTGCAGCCACTCTGAAGGTCTGTGAGATGAGATCCCAACTCCTCGCCCCAGCAAAGCGCGCACGGAGGAAAGGAGTCCTGCCCTGAAGCAGCTTTCCGTTTGCGCTGTATTCGGTCCCTGTGGCTGAGTTCTTCAACCCCACTGGGATGGGACCATCTCCTTCCTTCTGTGTGAGTGCAGTGGAGTGGCACCAGATTGAGAGGGGACCAATTTCCAGTGCAGGCTCTACAGCCTAGAGTGAGCTCGGGTCTTGAACCTCTGTCCCTGAAAGGGGATAACATGCAGAAGGATAACACACTTTACTCTTGGGGTTGATGGGAGCATTCCATGAGCTGGGCCAAGCTGGAGTGCCTGCAACTGTAAATAGCAGCGGAGCCAAAGGTGGTTTTGCTCGAACAAGTTTACTCCCTGTGCTGCCCCGTCTTCTGTTGACCATACAGCCCCGGCTGCCCGCTCTGTGGTTCTCCTCCTGACCCCTGGGTGCCCAAGGGGAGGGCTTACTGGCCTAGAGGAGGAGAGAGAAGGTGCTAGAGTGTTTGTTTATACCTTACCCTTGGGCTTCCCTGGAGGCTCAGCTGGTAAAGAATCTGCCTGCAGTGAAGGAGCCTTGGTTCAGTCCTGGGGTCGGGAAGATCCCCTGGAGGAGGACATGGCAACCCACTCCAGGATTCCCGCCTGGAGAATCCCATGGACAGAGGAGCCTGGTGGACTAGAGTCCATGCGTCACAGAGTCAGAAATGCCTGAGAGACTAAGCATGTGCTCACTGTTGGTCTCATCACATTAGCCTGTTAGCTCCATGAAGGCTGGAAATCATCTGCCCATTCCTGTCGCTCAGCAGCTAGAAGACTGTCTAGACCCCTCTTACCAACATTACAAATTATCAGTATTATGTCAGTGACACTTATAATCAGCACATTATCAATTATGTCATAGAAGCTAATCTCAGTGATATAATGGTATCAATTACATAATACTATATTAGCGATTTTATAAATTAGAAGCTCTCCCATTAAGGAGGAGCTCCTGTGCTCAAGAGAGAAAAGTGCATCGGTAGTGCCTGAAGGTTTGCTGCCCTTTGTTGCTACTTGCCACCGGAACGCTGGGACTTCAGACGTTCCCGTTTTACAGCTCCCTGTTGGCCCACAGCCCTGCCAATCACTGGGTTTGCCCTCCCCTCACGTGACAACGAGGACTTCTGATGGAAATCTTGAAGCTTCCAGAGCATCTCCAGGAAACTTTCCTTCTCCCTTAGTGATTTTTTGATGAACACCAGAGAAACTTTCTACTCTACAAGAATTGTCTAAAGGCTTATTTTTTAAACCTGTACTGATCTTGATCCCGCTTAGGTTGTCAGATGAGTTCTCCTACTGGCGATGCTTGGGGGCCTTGGGAGTTCCATAAAATCTTCCTTTAGTTCAAGCTCTGCCTTCAGACTTATCTCAGGGTTTCTTTCTTTCTGTAGGAAGGTCTGGGAGCCAGATCCACGGGACCTGGCATGAAATGGGAGGCATTGTGCCTGCCTGGCATACTGTAAGTGCCCATCACGTTTCTGTTGGATGGTTAAACAAGAATAAATGAGATTTGTTCTTTCCAGAACCTGGAGCTCAATAGGAAGGTGAGAGAGAGTGTCAGAAATTTGAAATAGGAAAAATGAAGTTGAAGTTTGGCCTGGAGGAAGAGGAGCCACGAGGCTACCTGCTGGAAATCACAGGCGACAGCAGGGAGCTGGGGATGGAGCCAGGCGTCCGCCAACCGAGAACCAGGGCTTGGTGAACTGGCTCCTTCTGCGTCCCTTTTATTTTCTGGTGATTTTAAGGAAAGTTCCTTGTGAAAAGGCCTCTGTCCTGTGGTCTCTTCTAAGGGAAGAGGGGGAAGGGTCTGGGAGCTGTGATGAGCCAAAGGGAGAGGACAGGTGGGAACCCTGTGTGAGAAGGGCTGTGACCAGCGAGCTCTGTCCTCTGTCCTTTCTGCAAGCAACAAACCCGCTATGTAGCTAGGGTCAGCTGCAGAGAGCTTATTGAACCCGACGGAGAGGAAAACGCTCAAAGAGAGCCCACCGGGACAGCTCTCCCCTCTTGCAGCAGCAGGCAGCCCCGGGACTGGCATTTTCCACAGTGGGAGATGACAGTCAAGATTCTCTGGGTGAGGCGGGTGTTTCTTAAATACAGGATTCAGGATGAAAGCAGAAAAGCTG
This sequence comes from Aepyceros melampus, assembly GCA_006408695.1. Classification (NCBI taxonomy): domain Eukaryota; kingdom Metazoa; phylum Chordata; class Mammalia; order Artiodactyla; family Bovidae; genus Aepyceros; species Aepyceros melampus. The sequence goes on from SJXQ01005333.1 coordinate 263,845, forward strand.
TTGCTACTCCCAGGACATCTTGGAACCATTTCTCCCTGTAGTAGGCTGGATAATGGCCCCGAGAGATGTATGGTTCTAACCGCTGGAAACGCACATGATCAAGGGGTTTGTGCCTATGTGATTATATGAAGGATTTTGAGAACATTGGGCCCTACATGCAATCACAAGAGTCCTTAGAAACGGGAGGTGAAAGGAGATTTGACAAAGATGGAAGAGAAGGAGGCAGCGTGAATAGAGAGGCGCAGAGTGGGGCCTGAGACCACGAAGGGGAAAGTGTTGGAGAGAGAGAGTCCCCCTGAGAGTCTGCAGGGAGGACGGCGTCTGGACGCCTTGACTGAGACCCAGGGGTACTGGTTTCAGGCTTCTGACCTCCAGAACTGCAAGAGAATACCTTTTGTTGTTTCAGCCACCAAGCGTGTGGTCACAGCAGCCATGGGAACCCGGTACGATGTGTTCATTTAAGACCAAATTACAGGTTTCCTGAAGGTTTGGGACTCCATCTGATTTGTTCCCCCTGTTTAATGTCTAGTCCCTGAATGATCCTGGGCCTTGGTACACACTCAATAAATATTTGTGGAATAAATGTTGGATGTTCTTGAATCTCCTAGTGCAGGGCAATAATTTGTGGTGCTTCCCAAACTTATTTATTAAAAGAACCCTTTTTGCAAAAACATCTTTTGGGACAAGGGTTGTTCACTTTGGGAAATACTGATGTCTTTTTTGCTGAATCTTCAGGAAGGTGTGGAAGGAGGTGTTGAAATGGTACATTGTACACGCCCGGCTCCTCAGCTGGTGACCACGTTTTCCCTCCGGGAATGGCCAGCATTTTACAAAATGTCCCGTAGTTGGTGGGTGATGGGAAAGGCTCATGGCTGTTGAGCTTAGATTGTGAGGGAAAATATTTATGGGAGTGAATGGCTCCAATCACACATTTGTATTAACAAAAACGTGATGCTTTGAAATGTTTAAATGCTACACAGGCACTATTTATAGATCCTCCGTTGAAAAGGAAAGGCAGTCAGAAATGTCATGCTTGCTCAGCTTTATAGTAATAACACTATTTACTGCAGGGATACAAATAAGAATGCTGGCAATATTTAGCGTGGCATCCAGCTTTCTGTTTCCAGTGCAAGCTAACGCGGCGTTTTGTGTGTCAACTGCACATTATCAATTACAGTTCTCCTGAAGGGGCCAGTTTCCTTTCTATTCACAGGAATGAGAGGAGCCCTTACTTCCTGTGCCATCCTCAGCGTGTTGATTTCAGGCTTAAAAAAAAAAAAAAAACTCACAGTGATACTACTCAGGTTTGTGGGCACTTTGGTTGCTGGGGTGGCGGTGGGTGCCCCTCTTTCTCACAATGACACACTGGTGGGAACGGCTTCTCCGTGGGCACGTGTTGTTTTGAGTTTACTCACAAGGGCGCTCCTGGGAAGGGGGTTAAGAAACACAGGGAGGAGCAGGTGAAAGAGGGCAACCGGCAGGTGGTGTGTGTGTGTGTGTGTGTGTGTGTGTGTGTGTTAGTTGCTCAGTGGGGTCTGACTCTTGGCAAACCCATGGGCTGTAGCCCTCCAGGCTCCTCTTTGCAGGGAATTCTCCAGGCAAGAATGCTGGAGTAGGTTGCCATTTCCTTCTCTAGGGGAATCTTCCTGACCCAGGAATTGAACTCAGGTCTCTTGCATTGCAGGCAGATTCTTTGCCATCTGAGCCACCAGGGAAGTCCAGCCAGGCATTAGTGGTGGTGGAAGCATTTCCAGTGTCTATTGAAGAAAGATTTTGTTGTTTTTGTTGTTCAGAGTGTTTGTTCTCCCCCCAAAATGTAACTGTATTGACAAGTTCTAAGAGGCTCTGTAAGAGAGGGAATTACATACCCAGATGGAAGGAGGTTGCTGAGAAGCAAAGTTATATTTAAACGATTGGTAATGAAAGGTCAAACTTGAGAAATCAAAAGATGTCTAAGAGAGCTTTTTAACACTGGGCTCACAGGAATCAAAGAATGAAATGTGTTCTCATGTTTGTCTTCCTTTCCAATAGCTGAGAACATTTAGTTATGTTTTGTGATCAAGGTCAGTTGCAGTCATGGACAAGGTGGTCTGCATTTTCCCCGGGTTCTGTTGGTGAAGTCAGCCGTCAGGGAAGACCAATGTTCTCAGCAGATGATGAGGCAGATGGTAAGGTGTTCTATCGAGTAACTCCTTTCTGTTGAGATACCAATGAAAACATCAGAAATCTAGAGACTCTAAATGAGTGTAGAAAAGCTTGAGAGAGAGACAAAGCTCCTGAGGAGCCATGTAAAAAAGAAAGAAGAGTAAACACTTTAAACGTATGTGAAAACCTTATTCAACACACACTGTTAATAAGAGGAAAACCATTAAAGCCTCTGTCACAACCCAATAAAGAACAATGACAAGAATCACAGCTAGGATAGAGCCAACCTTCCTTTCAGATGGAGAGGACAACCACTGAATCTGGTTGCAGTTTTAAAAACACTAAAGTAGTGATTGCTGTAAACAGAACAATCTAGAAAAGACCAGAAGTTGAGTGGAGGGAGTGGGAGTGGGGTGGGGTGGAGAGACAGGACTCCAGAATATTGAGTCATTAAAATAGAGGATACACTGGAAAAGGAAGTGTTAAAGAAAGAATGAATTTCTCCAGGAATATCATGAAAGAAAAAAAAAAAATGCAAGGGACCCAGGTGAAAGTATGGTTTTCCAAGACTAACAGCAAGGCGGCTCATGGCACAAGGTTAGCAATTGAGAGCCACTACTGATGCTGTTACTCCTAAGGAAACAATTTGTGCCCCAGACCATCATTTCAGCTGTGAGAGAAGAGAATTTCCAGAACTGATGTAAGAGCTGAGACTGGAAGCTGAAGCAGTGTTGAGTGTACACTTGATTTCATAGGCATTTAAAGTATTCCACATCTCATTCCAAAAAAGAATCTCCGCTGTGTGGGGCAGTTACATAACAGCCAAGCTATAAATATAAAAAGAATTAGTTCAATCGATGCACAAATAAATGAACGGAGCTCTGTAACAGAGCCATCACCAGAGGTCGGCCGCTTGACAACCCTCCGCAACTCTTCCAGGTCTGTTTTTAGGCTAAGAGCCTGCGCACCACTGTAGTTTGAGTTCTAAAGTCCACACTCCTCCCGGCAGGAGAGGGCCCACGGAGGCTGACGGCACACAGAGGCAGCCAGCTACTGATTCTAGAATCCCCAAGACAGGGGATGCAGCTATGCTGTCTCAGTGCTGGGTGTGAGATCGACCCAGGCCACTATTCTATTCCTGTTCTTATTTAAAAGGTAATCAACAGCAGTGATGTTCTGCTTTGAAAAAGTGCTTTAGATTAGAATGTGATCAAATGTAGCAGTCGAGACAGTAATCTTCCCCATTGCAGTGGAAAACTACAGTGTTCCTAAAAGGAAACGGGGTCGGGGCGTGGGGGAGACAAAGGAACCTCAAAAAAGAGAAAACACAAAAAAGGAGATCCTTACCGATTATCTACTAGGTTTGATAGCAGAAAACTTCATAAACTCCCTAACCGTAACCTCTTCTGCAAACAGCACTTCCAGCATCATGGCAATAAGCAATCAGCATCACTGACAGAAAAGTACAAACATTTAAAAAAATGATTTCTCTCAGATATGCAAGCTATGAGGAATGGAAAAAAGGGAAAGAGGAGAGTGAAAAACTCTAAGTGTCAGATTTTTCTCAACAGTTACTACCATCTACTTATAAAACTACAAATATTTGTGAAAGCTTAAGTATGACTCCAAGTGAAGAGACAAAAAAGAAATATAAGCAAAGATAGACAGTAAGAAAAGTAAAATAAAAATTAAATATAACCATTATAAGAGGATATGCCAACTGGTTACATTTCCCTATTTTAAAAAATTTCAGTTTATATTTAAGAAAAGATCCAAGAATATTCTACATAAAAGATAAAGTAGATGTGGAAAGGGTAAAAATAATTGGATGAGTCAGAAAACACCAAACATATTATGAAAGCAGAATACAAAACAAAATGGATGAAGCAATAAAAATAAGTATTATATGACAACATAAGGTAAAATAATGAAAACAAAAGGTGTTAAATTTTATATGAACTAAAACACATTTCAACAAAGTATGTGAAAGAAACTTAAAATTACAATATGAAGTTGAAATAAAAATTGTAGCAGAAATCTTTATCTAGTCATAACAATAGACATAGTAGGGGAAAAAAGAAATAGTTTGCAAAACTACAATTAATAACTAAATAATTGAATTTTATGATGTGAATTGAAGGGGAAAACACGGAATATGGAAAGCTTTCACAGGAAAGAAAAATAACAGGCAATTTCAGTAAAAGAAAAATACCTAAAATGTTACTATTTTATTTTAAATTTGAAAACTGACAGTATCAATGAAAAAAAGATTTTAAATATCACCTGGTCGGGGAAGAAATATGAAATACAATTACAAATCATTGTCAAATATGGAAAAAAAGATGGTACCTATCAAATCCTTGAACTGAAAGGGAAGGTATGTGTAGAGAAAACTCACTTCTTAAAGGTCTTTATTAATAACAAAAGAAAAATTGTAAAAACTAGAAACATACTTCTAGAAAAAGAACCAAGCAAAACCTCTGGGGGAAAAATACATGCAGAAGTAAACAAATGTGACAAGAAATTATCTCTGATATATGACAGCAGAGATTTCTCATTTTGAAAAGAAAAAACAAAATTTTTAAATTTCACTAGTAAATTCAGTGAGGAAACAAAGTAAAACTAGAAAAACTTTAAAAGTAATTTAAAAAGCCTAAAAATCGTTGGGAATATCTTGTCCATTTACATTGGTGATGCATTTGGACACTAAAGTAAAATGGATGATTTTACCAAAGTTACAGAATTTTAAATAATACATAAAAAGAGGTTGAGAATATGAATAGACCAATTGCTAGGGAAGAAATGAAGACTGTTAGCCAAGAAACTGATTTCCTTGCTATAATGACATATGAGTTAACTGTAAATTTTTTTTCAGATTTTCAAATAGAAAAAGTACAACTCATAAAAAATTAAGTTCAGTATTTCTTAGCTTACTCTAGCAGAAAAATAAGATCCTGTTCTTAAGCCTGATAACACTACAAAAAAATAACTGCCTTGAGACACAGTTCTTATAAATGTGAAAATATCTGTGAATAGAATATGACCCTATTTTTAAAGTATTTTTAGCATGAACAGGTAAGGTTTATCGGAGAAACATGTCCAGTTTCATGCACGTAAAGTTGTGAATAAAATACACAATTTAAATAACTTCAGATACAAAATTCACATGGCCTTAATAAAAGATTAAAATATTTGATAACATTCAATGCTCTTTTTCGTAAAAACTTAAGAATAGAAATCAGAAAATACTCCTTTAACAACTCATATTTCTAAAACCTACCAGTTTGTAATAGAGAAATTTTTGAAGCTTTCTATTTAAAAACAAGCAAAAACAAAGATGTTTTTTATTAAAATTATTTACATATTTTTGGAGATTCTTTTTATCCTAACAATGCTTCAAAAATGCACTAAAGAGTCAATACTATAAAGTGAAAAACAGAATTTTATGTTGAACCTGAAGAAACTAAGGATTCCAACTAAAAGTATTGAAAATAAAAAGATAGTTCATGAAAGTGTTCAGATAAAGACGAACTCCACAAATCTCCGAAGCATTTCTAGTAAAAGGCAGAAGAATCTGGTAATTGGTTTGAGGCAGTCCCATTCATCATACCAGCAAAAATATATGATATATCAGAATCACCCTAACTCAAGACATGCAAACAAAACTAGAAAATGCTGATTTTAGAAAAGAGATGTAAAGAAAAAAACTGTTCTACATTGGGTGATTGAATATAAAAAAGGCTATATTTTCTACATGTTAATTGTTAGATCTGATTTACTTTCAACTAAGCCTATAAAAATACTTATTAAAGTATGACAAAAATTATTCCAACTTTTGTTTGAAAAATAAATATGCATGATTGGTGATTATAATTTTTAAAGACTTGACCTCGTAAAATATTGAAAACACATAAAATGCACACTTATCAAAAAATTTTAGAAAGCACACAATAGTATAAATTTGAAAATAAAAATCTTTATGGTTTTGGTTTAAAAACAGAAACAAATTTAAACTCAACAGAGAATGTAGAAGCAAGCTTATATATACTTGGTAAATGATAAATATTAACCAAGCAAATGGAGAGGTAATGATTATTTAATGAATGCTTTGGGAATAATTAGAAATCAAAATGAAGAAAAAATTAACTCACACCTACACATCATAATAAAAAATGAATGGAGTAAATGGTAAGTTAATAATGGTAATAATAACAAGAAAACTAGGAGAAAACAGAATAGAACTATGTATGAAAATAATTTTGATGATTCAAGCAACAGAGAAAGTAGGCTGATGGAATTCAATTTCTATAAGCCTTCTATAGATATAAAATACTTGAATTAAATGATAAGCAAATGTTTCTTATTTAGAATAGATGAAAACTTTTATAAATGTATTAGAAGAGAACCAAACATCAGTGCTCAAGAGACAAATGTTTGAAGAAAATGAATGGTTTAAATTAAACACCTATAGGAAACCAACATCTGATGAACCAACCACGTTTTCTAAAATTTAAACAAATTCAAACTGAATCAATGAACCATCATTTCACACCCACCAATTTAAAGTGAATGACAAAATTTATTGCTAGCTGGGCTTTGGGGTAACAGGGAACTCTTGTTTGTGGATGACAATAAGATTTGGTTTGTTTCCTCTGGAAAAAAGTCTGATAATGCATATTGCAAACAAACAAAAAAACTATTCCACTCATAAAGATTTGTCTCTCAGAATATATCCCAGGAAAATTAGTTTTTAATAGGTCATGTGTAAAGATACTAATATCATTGTTTAAATTTCCAAACACTGAAAACAATTTAACTGTACAGGAAAGAGGAATCGTAAATGTTGAAATGAACTATCACAGTAGTTAGTTCTGGAATGGGTGGATATCCCACCAAACCACACAGGATGTTGTTTGATAAAAGAATTATTCTACTAAAGAAAGTTTGAAAGTTACTCCTTTCCAAGAAAACAGAAAAAGTTAAAGGTGATTGCAGATACATTGAAAAATTGTAAAAAAAAACAATTAAAAGTGAAAAAAGTAGAACATAAAAGTATATCAAATGTATGAAACTATGGATAATGATACGAAGTCCATTAAAATATGGATAAAAATCAGAAAAAGGCTTAAATAATATAAATAATTGAAGATTTGCTCAAATGAGGTGGCTATTGTTTTAAATTATTTTATTAATAAATACAATTAAAACCTTAGGCTGAAAAACACAAAAGGAAAGAATGCGTTCTTAAGCCTTGACTCATACAGAAATCATGTACTTTTTGGCAGACATTTCTCAGATCACACCTTAACAAGATCGCTACTGAAATCAAAAGTACATTTACCCTATTGGGGGAACTAAGCAAAAGAAAATTATCTCAGATCAAGGATCTTTTCTACTTCTCTAGTAAATTCCTGGGAACCTTTTTCCTTGAGCAAAAATTGCTCAAAGAAGAATTATGTGTTATCCAAGCAATTTGAAAACCAAACCTCTTTTGACTTATGGATGGTTATATCGATCCAGTGTCTATGTTGTTTCTGGTATCAGCTAACATGATATTTAGGTAAATATCTTTCTGATATTTTGTTTAAAAAATAAAACAAAAATATTTCAATCAGAAACTATACCATTCTTCCACCTTTTAGTAAAGTGTGTGTGTCATAAAAATACATTTTAAATATCTTTATACATTTAATAACAAATTGTTTAGGATAAATGGTATTTTTAAAAACAAATACCATTCACACTTTTCATTCTCAGAGCATCTACAACATTGTCGTAAGCATCTCTGTGCATTTTAACCCCTTACTTTTAGAAAGGGAAAATGTCATGCTCTTTTCAGAAGGGTCATTTGAATGGAAACACTCTCTACCACTAGTTCTTGATACATGTTGCATTTTGACATGACACTTTCACATCAGAAAAGTCATAGATCTGACAGAGTGGCTACGTTTTCGGAAGAGCAGCTTGGGAGAATGCTCAGGACCTGGGGCCAGAAGTCCTGGGTGTGAGTTGCTGTTTTGTCCAGTTTTCCAGGAGTCTCGGAGTCTGCACGTATAAAGCAGGGTGAAAAGGAATGACAGTGCTGTACTACCAATTTCACACATTAGTTCTGAGGCTCAAAACAAATTCTGAAAACTAGATCACACATGTCAAGGTTAAGGTATGACCCAAACCCGCGTGACTGCTTCATTAATACCCGAAGGCAGTATTTTTTATATTTTAAAATCTGAGTGCAATTCAATAATTGAGCACTCGGTCCCAAGTTACCATATCCCGGGCACTGGGGCTGTCTGCCAAGTCTGTCCTGCCTCTCTTCCTGCGCTCTCGAGAGAGAGGGCACAACCGCCTTCACTGCCAGCTAACCTCCTGCATGGACCCAGAACCCTCACTGCCCTGCAACCCCCACTGGCTCTGGATGGCAGTCTGACACGGGCAGCAGCCTTACCTGGGAAGGACCTCGCCTCTTCCTGCGCATGTGTGAGCGGCATTTATATATCTGGTGTTTCCTCTTCATTAGGTTCCAGATTGCTCCACCTCAGGCCCTCAGAGGTTCATTAGAGATGCACCGCGAAGAAGAAATGACTCTGTAGTTGAGGAAGTGGGTGAGGAAAAGCATTTCATGGCCAGAGGAAAGGCAGGAGCGATGATAAAGAAACTGGAAAGGGAGCACTTAGGTGTGGCTGGAGGAGTCGTGAGCTCCTAGGCATGGCTAGAGGGGTCTTGGAAGGTGGGCGGGCAGCACCAGGTGTAACTTCCCCAGCAAGCAGAGCCCGAAGGTGGCTCCATCCAGATAAGAGTGGCAGAGAATGGCTAATCATTCTAATGTACCAGATCTCTATTGATTTCTTCCTTCTTTTCTTTTCTGTACCAATACTATCATTCGCCTAACAGTTTTAGAATCACATCCTTTACAGGGAATTTATTTTCATTAATTTTAGAGACGTTCGTCAAATGTGACACACACTGTTGGAGAAGATGCAATAAAGTCACAAAATGCAATAAAATTCCTGCAAGGTGAATAGTACATGCACATTAGAAGATTTGTTTCTAAAGTTCACATTCTTTGACCCAGTAATTTTGCTTTGAAGAATTTATCCTAAGGAAATAGTGAAATGTTCATAAAATGTATGACAAGAATGTCCATTACAAAATTATTTAAAATTGAGAAAGTACTGAAAACACATTGTATATCCAACAATAGTTGATTGGTTTAAATAAGGTTCACAGATAAGAATGGATGCTACTGATTGTTAGAACTGAGAAAAGCTTGATCCTGCAACTGCCTGATGCTGGGCTTGCGTCTGCACGCATACTCCTATGACCAGGGGACAAAATGCACAGCTCATTGTTCAGGTTCATTAGCACGGCACGTTGGGATAGCAAGTGGCTTTAATTTTATTTTACTTTATAGGCTTTCCAAGCTTTCTTTAATAAGTATTTTTGCTTTATGGGGGAGGGGCTTGAAGTAATTGCCTTTTAAAACTTTCTTTTATTATGGTAAAATATACATACCATAAATTTCGCCATTTTAACTATTTTTATGTATACAATTTAGTGACATTAATTACATCCACATGTTATTTAATTATCACCACTATTTCCAAAAACTTTTGTGTCTTCTTCAAACAGGAACTCTGTACCCAAGAAACAATAACTCCTCCTTCCCCTCTTCGCTCAGCCTCTGAAAACTTCTGATCTGTTATCTGTCTCTGTGAACTGCCCTATTGTAGGTGTTTTATGTAAGGTAAATCATGCAGTATTTCCCCTTTTGTATCTGGTTTATTTCACTTACCACGTTTTCAAGGTTCATCCATGTTGCACCATGTGTCAAGATTTCCTTCCTTTTAAAAGCTAAACAATATAGTATTGTAAGAATATACCAAATTTTGTTTATCCATCCATCTCTTGGTGGACACTTGAAATGTTTCCACCTTTTGGCCATTGTGAGTAATGCTGGTGTACAAATATTTGTTCAAGACTCTGCTTTCAATTCTTTGGGTATATACCCAGCAGAGGAGTTGCTGGCTCATGTGGTAATTCTGTGATTAATTTTTGAGGAAGCTGCTGCTTTTTATCAGGAAAAAATGACATATTTTAAACCTCAGTGTGACTCAGCTCTTAGGAATATAGTATAGGAAGGAACAGTTTGATGTTGATATCTATCAGTTGTAAAATTGATTGCCTCAAAATGTTCTGGGTTTGACATGTGCCCACATCAGCTAGAAACTTATGCCAACTTTAGAAAATGTCACTATAAATTTAATTTATCCAAATATCCGAAAGAGCTCTACATATGCCAAGTATTTCAAGGCTAGACGCTAAAAGAAACTTTGTGATCACTAACTCTTTTTGGAATGCTTCAAGTTGCAAAATCACCCCTGAGAAAACCACATCACTTACTTTATTGCAATCTTTTGCCAATACTTAGATCTTTTCCTCACATTTCCACACATGAAATTTTCAGTTGCAGCAGACTCTAAGTTTTTTTTTTTTTTTAAGTTAGGTATCTAATTAAAAAAAAACCAGATTGCCACTTTTAAAATTTAGTCTGAAATGCAATTCTGTTTAAGGAAATTTTTCTTAGGTAACTCATCAGAAAAGCATGATTGATTGCTTATGGTTTGAATAGTTTAACAATAAGAATCATGGAATTTAATAAAGTATACTGTTTTCTCACAAGTTTAAGACATCTACAAAGAATCCAACTCAAACATGATATTTAACCCTTCTGAAGTTTTTCCATGAAATTTTTTTCTAATTTACCTGGTAAACAAAGTAAATCTGGCCCACAGTTTTCAGGACAGGGGTTATCTCTTGTTGTCTGCTTTGAAAATGCTTATGCAGACAGAGAAGTTTCTAGAAACAGGAGAATGGCTAGCATGTGGAGAGGAGGAAAAAGAATGTTTACAAATACCTGAACTTCAAATTTTCTAGCTGTACAAGCTAACTGTATAATCTAAAATCACAGTTACCCAGGATGTATTCCAGAAAAAAAAAATGCAATGTTTTTATGGTGGAACAGACATATGAAAAAATAGACATACAGAGAGTGGGGACATTGGGAAGCGGATGTAAAGGTAGAAATTTAATAGGCAAAAGATTCTTATCTAGAATGCATAAAGAATTCCTAAAAGTTAATAAAAAAAGACAAAACAGTTCAGCTTAAAAACTGACAAAGTGTTGAACTGGCAATAACCAGGAAAGGAAAGCAGAATGGACAATAAGCATCTGAAAATATGCTTGACTTTACTAGCAGCCAGGGGGCTGCAAATTAAAACAACCATGAGAAAGCATTTTACACCCATGATGCTGCTAAAAGCCAAGTTTAACAGCATCAGGTAACAGCATTGAAGCAGGGAAATCAGGACTCTTCTCTGCTGATGGAAGTGCAGATTGGTGAAGTCATTTTAAAGGGTAATTTGGGGAAATCTAGAATAGTTGAAAATGTGCATCTCCTGTGACCCAGCAATTCTACTGCGAGGTGTGTACTCTGAGAAACTTGCACTTAAGGAAGTAAGTGCAAATTCCTCCAATAAAAACAGCAAGTTTTACAGGGAAAACAGGGTTCGGGAAGATCACTCAAAAACTGTGGAAATGGTCACACAAGAACTAACAAAAACAAAACCAATTCTTTAATATCATAACAAATACAGGACAGTTAATACACTGCTGGCATTTGCTCCTGGAGTCCCAGACATCTGTCCTTCCAGGCTCTTTCTCTCCTGGACCACTAAGTGTGGATGTCCTTTAGCAGAGAGCATTTTCATAAAAATTTAAAATATGACTCTGAGGATAGCCTTCTTCATTACTCTATGGTTTTAATACAAGGGGGAAAGCTTCTGATTCCTTCATCTGCACTCTTGTCCTTATCTGCAAAAGATACTTCTGTAGATTTTCCGCTCAAGTCTGTATTCATTGTTAAGACTTTCTCTTTCAAGTGCTTCAGAATAGTAACATGTTGGGAAAAATCACATATGAGCCAGCATGACCTCCTGTTCTACAAACATCCTTCCTCTCTTTGCAATGGTATGTTTAGTAATTTGTACAAAATGTAACCTGAGTTGTAGTACGGATGTTCATTACAGCATTGTTTGTCAGGGCAGGGGGTCCCTGAATGCCTTTCACTGGGGAACAAATAAGGAAAACCTGGTGTATACAAATCGTGGGATGTTACATAATAACTAAGACAAATAAACTAGAACTATGTGTGCCAACATGGGCTTGCCAGGTGGTACAGTGGTAGAAGAATCTGCCTGCCAATGCAGGAGATGCAAGAGACGTGGGTCCGATCCCTGGTTCATGAAGATGCCCTAGAATAGGAAATAACCTGCTCCTGTATTTTTGCCTGGAAAATTCTGCGGACAGAGGAGCCTGGTGGGCTATATAGTCTACAGATCGCAAAGAGCACACAGACATAGATACAGAAACGCATGTGCCAACGTAAATAGATCCTGAACACATATATTACATTTAAAAGGGATGATGTTTAAATTTAAAAAGCAGAAAAAGTAAAAGTTTTAAATTGTGTAAAATAATATTAAGGGTTGCTCAGTAGTAAAAATATAAAAGTATAGATTGGAAAGATACATTCCAAAATAATAATCATCACTTTCTCTGCAACAGGTAGGAAGAGAATGAAACCTCTTTGTAAGTTTTATTTTAAGCAAAATGAAGATTCTCAAGCAAAAAGGAGAAAATCTTATCATTGGCTGCAAATCCTGGCTCATGGGTAATGTGTCTTTTCAAAACTTTTCTCCTTTTCTTTCCTGCATTAAAAATTTCCCCAGTTGAAGAAAGTAGGAATTTAGCTCAGTTGAGCAATTTTACTGAGTGCTTCACATGTGCACACATAGCCTTGAGTAACACCGACGGAAGGAGCGACCCAACGCTGCCTGCGAATCCTTTGCAACCAGTGTGGTTGGTAAGAGGGGTCTGGGGGTGCGGAGATGAACAACCTACCCCATCTCTGGGACATAGGGCGACTTGTTTCTGAGACATGCAAGGCTTGGCGGGCTGAGCAGAGCTCAAGGGGGAAGTCTTCCTTTAAAGGTATGACCTACCGTAGAAATACATGGGTTTTTTGGAGGAGGGGAGATGAAAGATGTTTTGTTTCTGTTTTTTAACTCCTTTCCAAATGAAACCCCAAGTACAGGAGACGAAGGAACCTAATGGTGTAATCAGAAATGGCACAGGAAACCCTAATTCTACTATTTAAAAATGTTACTGTAATGAGGTTGAATTCAAATTCATCCACAGAAAAATGTTAATGATCCTTTGCTAAATAAAGTCATTTTGTAAGTAGTGTATTGTAAGTGGTAAAGGTTCTCTGTGTCTGGTTAAGGCAGAACTTGTAACACTGTAACATCACCACTTGGGGAACCCTCCTACCCTCTCCTTACGCTGTAGTTTCCCCATCTGTCAAAGTCGCCGTGGTAGTGACCGTCTCTGTCAGCTAAGGAAAAGGAGATGGCAGCAGGTGCAAAGCCAGCCCCAAGGAAGCACTCTGCAAGGGTAAGCTCTCTATCTCCTCTTCTGGGGAATCTGCTACTAGGAAAGCAATGTTATGTTACATTAATTGCAAATGGCCACTATCTGTTCTTTGATGTAAAATTTGTTTCATTGCAATTTGTGATCCCAGTAAAACTTATTTTTATGACTTTGAGAAGAATAAAAGATGCAATCTGTTTAGGAATCTGCATTTCAAATACTTTCCTAATTCTCACAATTTTCTTATATCACAGGGGAAATGAACGTGCAATTCAAAGAGTGTTCACACAGGGCCTTAGGAGTCCTTGAGCCCCAGAAATTGCAAAATTGTATTATTGAATAGAGGCAGATTTTTCCAGGGAGAATGTCCATAACTTTTATTAAGTGGACCCCCGCCCCAGCCGCCGCTGTAGTGTTGTATGTGTCTTTCACTATAGCTTTTCAATTATATACGAAATGTAACATCTGCTGCCTACCTTTATGGTAATAAAAATGGCTACAGAGGGGGATGGGAATTGGATTTAAAAAAGAGAATAAATCAGTAAATCAAGAGAAAAGCCTGGTGCAGAGCTACAAAAGTGGGATGAACACCCCCCACTCCCCGATCGGTGACCCACTGAAAAGCAAGAAGCAAGCAGTGGCAGTCCAGTGGCAGCAGATCCCTGATAAGCAGGTGAACAGGATGACATCTGTAACAATAGTCAACATGCTATCTTTTTTTTTTCCTGTTGCATACATTTTTTTCTACTGTCATAGTCATGAACCAAGAGGAAATGTTTAAGAAAAATTTAACATCTCTATTGCAAATGTCAAACTTTGGAGCTGGAGGAAACATTTCTGAGCTCCAGGTGCTGCAGATCTGGGAGGGGCAGAGGGGAGCTCTGGTTCCTGCAGAAAATGTCCAGACCCTTCTGGCCTCCTTTGCTCTCAACCCCATAGGCTGGTGTCCCCAGAACAAGGGAAGCTGCCCTTTGCCCCTCTCCCTTGGGCCTTCAGTGACGACTCTGGAGCCCTTTCTTGGCTGTGGTCTTTGGACTTGATCAATTTTCCCATGGGCAGGGCAGGGTGGCTCGGGGGCCTCAAAGGTTTCCTCCTCTGGTAATGGATGCTCCCTAGAAACAGTTTTTACTTCTGCCACGTGGACCTTGGCTACTTGGCATCTAGGGAGCCCTATGGACCCTCAGCTTGGGCTCCGCCTCCATCCATGGACTCGAGGCTGCCCCCACCCATCCCAACTCTCCACCTCATTGCCAGCCACATGGCACAGTTTCTTTGGGGGTATCTTATAACAGGCAGTGATTTTCAAACTTTTTTTTAAAGCAGTGGAATTATTCTTTCCAAATGAACCGCTGAGCCAAAATCCAACCCATAAAACAGCTTGAAGCAGAAAGCAGAGCTTGGATAGGGAGCTGGTCATATCTTGACAGACTGAGCTTCTCAGCCACAGAGCCACTCTACCGCACCCCACAAACCCCAGGAACACAACCGAGAAATGCTTGGGAGAAGGGGGCAGAGCAGTCACTAGCCACTCGCCCTGTCAAGTTTCTTGATTGTACAGATTGAAATCCAATTCTAGGCCCCCTGATTAGTGAAGGAATTCATCAAAAGGCTGCTGTAAAGCTAAGCGTTATAAGGAAGGCTGGGAGAAACAGGCTCAAAACTAGAAACAAAAGGGTCTAGATCGGCTGAGCTTCTGAGAAGAAGGTCGTGCCTGAACCTACAGTTTATGTACCACGCAATTCCAGGGTGCCAAGTGCTAGACTTGTGCGGTGTACAAGCTGCACAGCTGTCCATGGCAACCCAAAGCAAGGCCTTTGGGGTCCCTTGGGAGGTGATGTTCAGAGAGTCGGCAGTTCAGAACAACAGTGTCCTTCCTGCTCCTGCGCGCCAAGTGCTTTACCTATTTCAGCTTATTTCATCCTCTCCACAGCTTTCAGAACATCATACAAATCATTGGGAGCCCTTATTAAAATGCAGATTTCTACATTTTGCCCCCTGGGATTCTATCTGATGATAAAAGTTCTTGGGTGGCAGCCTGGAAATTTCCATTTTACAAGAACTCCAGCTGATTCTCATGGGGGTGGTATAGAAAAACACTTGGAGGAACACTGGTGGACATGCCAAATTTTATACAGACAGGGCAAGTTTCACCTACAGCCAAGATCCCACAGCTGGCAAATTTGCAAAGAGGGGGTTTGAACCCAAATCCTTCTGGTTCCAAAGCATGTACACTTTTCATTAGACTCAAGATACCATCTCTTTGTACCTGTTTCCAAAACTTTAGTTTCCTAATGTCCCAAATATCACTTCGTATGTTTTTTCAAAGTGATTTTATTAAAAATAAAACAGATTTATTTTAAAATTAAAAAATTGCTTATTTCTTTAGAAAATTGGTGTCATTTGCCACTTGCTATAAATGGGAATTTGCTATAAACGTCACAGAGCCCAGGTCTGCAGCTGGAAGGCAAGAGCTTGGCCCATCCTGAAAACAGCCAGGCTCAAACAATGTAGCCTCCACGTGGAGCTCACTTGCTCCCTCCTCCCTACTGAAAAGCAAGCAAATGAACTTGACATCCACATCACACCCATAAGGTTTCCTTAACTTGATGTGCACACAGGGACTCAGAGGTGAGGTTTCCCCACTGTTTTTCCATGCTGCTTGAGCTGTTTGAATGTCTTCCTGGGTTGAGGGTCCACAGCCCTCCCGAGTCTCAAAGGAATCCATTATTCAAAAGAAGGTAAGAACTGCAGTTGAAATGAATGTTTGCAGTCTTGCTTTTCTCTTTAGCACCCACCCCTTGCCTAATCGTCAAGAATCCCTCCAGGTGTGCTTTGGTCGCTTTCATTCTTCAAGTGGGACTCTTTTTGAAAGGACATTTTGCCCATGTTTCCAACATGGCCCCCTGGAAAGGTACAAGGCACCAACAGAAAGTCTGTGCCCTGAATGCATCATGACACGCAACATCTTGTCCTTCAGGTGCCTGCTCTGTAACTAATCTGTACCTTTGGTCTAGATGTTGTAAGAAGTTGCAGCATTTTCCTATAGCTTTCATTTAAAAAAAATTATAAATGGATTATAAATTTTTGTATAATTTATGAGAATGATGAAGGGAACTCCATCTAAATCCATAGGTGGATGGCAGATGGTGAGAGCCAGGTTTGCCACTGTTGGAGCAGGGGCAGAGGTCAGAGGCACCCATGTGCTAATGGATTCGATCTGGCGATTTGGCATGAGACTTTACTATTAGTTCTTGCTTGGCTTAACCTAGACCCAGTACATGTGAATACCCAAGTTAGTACACACATACGTTTCCTTGTTCTGTCAACTGAAGGGGCCTGGAAGCAATGACACCCCAGTAGCAACAAGCACACCCAGTGCCTAGATTTTGGTTTCTGATAGAATTCTCCAACAGAAGGAACCAGACCTCTTGGAGAAATGATTGCTTCTAGGACTGGAGAGGAGATAGAGTAGATCTGAAGTATCTAGGAGTGGCAGGAAATGAGGAGCTGAAAAACAAACAAAAAACAACCTCTGAGAACGAACAGAATGCAATGATGAAGAAATGTCAATGGGACCCCAAAGCCAACTGAAGAACTCCCAATAGCCAAAGCTGGAACAAGTTGGGCAAAGCAAAATAACGTTGAATTGAATTATACCCCCAAATATGAAATAAATATAAATGAGTTCATACTGATACAAATAATGGCTAAAGAGAGAAATAAATGAGGAGAATAAACTAATCTCCCATGCAGAAGAACTCTAAATAATTTATGAAGAAACTCCACCATGAAGGAGAGGGAGCCTAACTTCCCACTCCTTAAACACAGTGACTTTTTCCAGAAAGGACAGTATAGAAAGAGAGTGAGTGAAAGAGTAACAGTGGAGAAAATTGATAAATTCCTCCTCAACCAGGTGATCAAGGCTAGCATCAATAGCGATGTCGGGATGCCTGTTTGTGTCCTTGATATGACGTGACAAGACGGCACTTGCTTCGTGGCTTTCCTCCCCAAAACACATTATCCCAGTCGGATCATGAGAAAAACACCAGACAAATTCCAATCGAGGAACATTCTACAAAACATCTGACCTGTACTTTTCAAAGCTGTCAAGGTCCTCAGAAACACGGAAAGCCTGAGAGCTCTCACAGTCCAGAGAAGTCCAAGAAGACATATCCCCTAAATGTGGCATGAGGCCCTAGATGGGATCCTGGAGCAGGAAACAGAAATTATGGGAGAACTGGAGAATATTCAAATAAAGTATGAGCTTTAGTTAATAATGGTATATCGCTGTTGGTTCATTGCTTGTGGCAAATGTACAATACTAATATAAGATGTTAATAACAGAAGTAACTGAGATTGGGGTGTACAGGAACTGTCTGTACTCCTTGCCAAAATTCTCTAAATTTAAACTGTTCTAAAATTAAAAGTGTATTTAAGAAAAGGAAAATGAAAATTATGAAATGATTCAACTGTAAAGAAAAGTTCAGAGAGTAATTGAATAGACACACAGGCACCCATCAGCTAGGTTTAACAGATACTAGCATTTTGTCCCATTTGTCTTTTCAAGAACCATTTCCATGCATGTTACATATGTATATTTCTACGAACAAGATATGCTGTTGTTTTTGTGTTAATAGTTACATGAACAGTGCATGCATGCATGGCTAAGTCACTTCAGCCCGACACTTTGTGATTCCACGGACTGTAGCCCTTCAGGCTCCTCTGTCCCTGGGGAGTCTCCAGGCAAGAACACTGGAGTGGTTGCCATACCCTCCTCCAGGGGATCTTCCCAACCCAGGGATCGAACCCAGGTCTCCTGCATTTCAGGCAGATTCTTTCCCGTCTGGGTCACCAGGAAAGCCCTCATAAGCATGTGGTTATTTAACGTTTGCAAATTGCTCCTTCATACAATATTGGTTGGTAAATTTATCTATGTTGATCATGATTACTTATATCTAGTTCACTCATCTTGACCTCTGTATAGTATCTTACTGTAAAAATAACACACCATTTTTCATCCTTCCCCTGAGACAATTTTTTTTTACTGTTGAAAATAATGTTTCTGTGAATACATGTGTCTTCCAGTGCATACGTCAAAAGGTTTCAGGATATACTCTGTATGAGTGGCATTGTTGGGTTGTAGGGTAGGTACAAGAATTAATTCTGCCAGTCATCCCTGTGAAAAGCTGGTACAGTCCAATTCTTAATTTTGCCAACCAGATTGCTGAGTATATTTTCCTGCTTATTGGCTGTTCTGGTTTCTTTTGTGAATTGCCTGTTATAGCTATTGTGTTTTTTGTTTTGTTTTGTACTGAGTTGCTTAAAAATTCCTTATAGAATACATATTTAATCTGTTACAAAGATAATGCAAGATTCTTGGGGATCTTAATCCAGTGAAGACTGCAGCAGGCTCACAGGGTCTCACAAAGCCAGCTCTCTGTCTCTTCAGAATTCTGCGCTCAGTGATCTCACACTGGTTGTTTAAATTAGCCATAGTGGAATTTCCTTGATTTTCTAATCAAGGAAAATTAGAAAGTTCTAAAAATCAGGGCTCCCACTCCCTACTCTGACTTAGCCCACTGTTGGACACACCAGTACACTGGTTATCTTAACCTCCACCTGAGTCCCTCTTGCCTCAACCATCCCCTTAATATGATTGGTTTGAAAGCAATCCCTGACCTCCTAACTCGACTTTCGGACCTGTTGGAACTCGATTTTGGACCTCTTTCAGGAGCTATTTCATTAGGGTCTCTATCATATAAAATACATACAATATCCTATTAAACTAATACCTCTTCAACTTTGAAAGAAAGAAAGTGAAACTGTTAGTCATTCAGTTGTGTCCGACTCTTTGCGACCCCATGGACTGTAGCTGGTCAGGTTCTTCTGTTCACAGAATTCTCCAGGCAAGAATACTGGAGTGGGTAGCCCCATTCCCTTCTCCAAGGTATCTTCCCGATCCAGGGATTGAACCCAGGTCTCCTGCATGGCAGGCCGATTCTTTACCATCTGAGCCACCAGGGAAGCCCAATACATCTTCAACTTTGAAGCTGTTCACTATTCATTTAAAGCAAAGGGAGGCCCCTTCAGTGGCCATAATACACAGTTGCCCAAGCCCAGAAGTAGAAGCCAAATATTTAGTGATCCTGGCATTGGAAGGGACCTCAGATGTCACCATGCTGCCTCTGCTAATCCAGTGCTTCTTTGGACAGTTTGCCCGGTAGGTGTGGATCCAGTCTCTGCCTCCTGACGCTGAGCTCTTTCCCACACAAGGCAGCACTGCAAGCAGAGCCTGCAAGATAATGGTAGTTCTTTGTTTCTGCTGGAAAAGAAGAAACATTCTTAAAAACAACTGATACCTCCTTTCCTTCCCGTTGGGCTAGCTCTGCCCATTGGAGTTACCTAGGTCAAGCCTAGGAATCATTTTCCAAGCGTATGAAAACAGACGTCACACGAAACTTAACGTCTGCATGTCATAATCACCCCTCATGGGATACAGGAAGCAATCCTTTGCCATTCTTGCCCTGCGCCAGTATGGCGTTGTCTTGTGGATCCGAGGTCCTCCACAGACAGACATAAACACGCCGATTCTCCAGATGTGGTCTGCACACTGTGGAGCAGCAGAGAGCTACTTAACTTTAAGGTCTCACTTATTTGCAGCGGGTCCATGAGGCCAGCAACAGAGTTTGGTTCTATTACGGAGCCTGACACACTGATGCCTCTCAAATTATTTTTTTCACTGAAAAAATGTACAAATATATTCTATAGAATAAGGCTTCACCAGAACTTAATATCCAGAAGAGAACATTTTGCAGCAACATTCTCAATGATC
The DNA here is from genome assembly GCA_006408695.1 of Aepyceros melampus. Classification (NCBI taxonomy): domain Eukaryota; kingdom Metazoa; phylum Chordata; class Mammalia; order Artiodactyla; family Bovidae; genus Aepyceros; species Aepyceros melampus. Next base: position 284,309 of record SJXQ01005333.1, read on the forward strand.
AATAAGGGGATTATTCCTTCTGCGGGTCACCTGTGGCCACTTGCTCCAGCTGCTGCTGTGATGATATTTTTGCTTGTCTTTCCATATTTGTATTCTTGGAAATTTAGAACTGGTGAAAATATGGGAATTTAGAACTGGTGAAAAAAATGTGTTCTGCTCTAAGAAACTCCAGTATGTGAAAAATCTAGATTAATAAAATACGTTAGGAAACAATTATTCCTTGAGTCTGGCTTTTGTTGTCTGTGCATTGATTTATAGATTATTAATTATTTGACAAAGAAACTAAAGGTAGAAACTATACTATGGGATACCAAGCTACCACTCTCAACTGGAAACCAAAGAAAGAAATCATGGTATTTTTAGAAGCAGGAGGTCTACTCCAATACGATCATTTCATGGGGGAGAAAACAGAGCCACAGTGACCGGAGTGGCGGAGTCACACTGCTTTGCAGAGTGGGGCGGGACATGTTGCTGACAAAACATCTCAGGGCTGGTGGCTTTAATCAGAGTGAAGAGAAATTTTGATTTAACTCCACTTTTCAGGTACTTCTAAGATGCATTTCAAAGATGAAGAAGCATCTTCTGTGCTTTCTGCCAGCCAAGGATCCTTAAGATCGAAAGTGAAGGAGTCAAGACGGCAGACCCATCTCAGAGATCAAGTGAAATAGACAAGTGAAGAAATATGGAGGCAGAACAGGGCTCCGGGTTGCTTTCCCACAGATGATGGTCGGGAGTTGAACACGCCCACACCCTCAGGCCAGTGCCTGCTTGCGGAAGGCTGGGCAGTGAGAGAAGCCTTCCAGCCTCCACCTTGGATCCATGGTGAGCACAAGGGTGCCTGTCCCTCCTGGCTCAGGCCTGGGTTTTCCAGGAACTCCCCTTACTGATGTTTCACTGGAACGTGATTCTGGAAGTAGTCTCCTAAAGATGTCCCTCTGTCCCCGTCCAAATGTTTTCTGAAACCTCTACCTTGCATTCAAGAATTATGGAGGACTGTAGCACTGATGGCCCCATGAGCTGGCTGTCCCTGAGCATCTAAAATAGGAAATCTTCTCAAGGTGAGTGTACACAGATCTCAGGGAGACTGGGACTCACATCGCTGTGGCTGTGCAGCCACTGGGAACAGCTGGAGATCCCTTATCTCTTTCTTGCCCCTGGGTTGCTTTGTGGAGACCCCTTGGTGGCTTCTTCAGCTCAAGCCCTTTGTAGGGGACCTTGGGCAGATGTATCTCTGAAAGTGTATTTATTTTCAGAGACAGCTGTGGGGCATGGAGGTTGGAGATGAGCTCTACTAACTCACATAATAGCAAAAATGGAAAGCATTGTGCTAAGCTTTTTTAGAACAGCTGCAAAATTTCTAAATTACATAATGGACTCTTTAAAACTTAAAATTAGATATAATTACACACAACGAAGTGCATCTATCTTAAGAGTACAGTTTGACTTGTTTGTGATGAATGCGTGCGCGCCCATGCTTTTGAGGCTCATCTATGCTTTTGTATGCATTAGTAGTTCTTTCTTTTTTATTGGTATCCAGTATTGCGTTGAATGGATAGATCACAATTTGTTTGCCCTTTTCCCTTTTGAGGTACATTTGGGTCGTTTCCAGTTTTTTGCTATTAGGAGCAAAGCAACTATCAACATTCCCATATAGGTCCCTTTGTGGATATATTTTCATTTCTTTTGGTTAAATAGCTAGGGATCATGAGTTAGGTATTTATTTAACCTCACAGGAAACTGCCAGACAGTTTACATAATGCACTCAATTAATGAACTTGATTACTTATGAAGTCAATTCTCTGACATTTTTTGTTTCATTTGTTTTTGTCTTGAATTTCATTGATAGGATATGGGTGGTTATTCTTTGAAATATATCCTTGAGAATAAGACCTTGATTAACTATACAATGTTAGTGATTCTTTAATGCTTCTGATTTGTTTATACAAACAGCTTGGAATCTGGAAGAATCCTACCGGACACCTGGGATGATTTTTCATGAATCTCTCCCATAACTTTTTCTTATTTTAATATTTTATACATACAGAAATATGTGTAACATATGTGTTAGTTATAAGCATAATTACAAAATGGAAATCTGTAAGTCTACCACCCCATCCGAGGATGAAAGTGTTTCCAGGAATACTGCATGCGCTTAGCCGTTTGCTCCACTTCTCCCGGAAGTAACCAAGATCCTGGGTTTTGTGCTCTTCATGAATCCCCTTGCTAAGACAAAACCAAAGCAAAACAAAATTATTATAGCTTGTATTTAAATATTTTGCTTTAAAATTTGCCTCTTTGTTTTCCCTGCTTTTAAGAGCTTTGTCAAGATGGGAGTATGTGCACAGTTTTTCGGAACTTGCATTTCTTTACTTAACATTGTGTTTCAAAGATCTGCTGGTGTTGCCTGTGGCTGTATTTATTCATTTACTGTTGAGTGGCATTCCTTTCTGGGAATCTGTCACAATACACTGTATTACCTGTCAACCGTCATACGTAGTGCTTCTCGTAGTTTTCACTCCATATATACCCCATTGAGCGGGGGTGGGTGGGTGGAGGGGACCTGGTACATTTAGCCCAGTAATTTGAGATACAACTCTTTTCAAGCAAACAGTTTTTATAAAGTGAAAATGAGCAACCAGCTTCAGTTCCAAAATAAGGGAAATTTATAGGATACCTGAGGAAAACTGCATAAAACAAAACGTGTGACACATTGGCAGTGTAGCTGTAAAGACTCCAATTAATGTTTTACTACCTGGTTTTATTTCCAAGGTTGAAAAAATAAGTTTGACTTTGTATGTAGAATGTAATAATTGAAGAAAATACAAATCATCTTTTATGTGTAATCAAGGTAGAGCTGAAAGGCAATCTAAATTTTGATTCTCTTTGTCTAAATATTAAGGCATATAATTAAAAATCTAACTTAACTATCTAAAATAATTTAATCTTATTGACATCTTAGTACTTTAGGATAAAACAACATTTTAAAAAATCACAGAAGAAAAGTCATTTTCTTAAAAAAAAAATCCTACAATTTAAGCAATTGTATGCATTCCTCTTTATTCCATATACCTCTTATGTTCTCAGGGACAAATGAATGAATTTACTAATACTAAAACTATATTGTGTAGTATTTAAAGATTTTATATTAGCATCACTCCTTTAAAAACTCAACTCTAAACTTTTGTCTTAATTTAGATGTATTGTAAAATCTTGAATACTAAATATAATGAAGATATGATATTGATATTCCTTTACATTTAATTGCAAAATGGATCTGTAGGCATCAAAACCAACTTCATGTAGGGTATTGTCTGGAGAAATATTTTAAAATAAAATTTAAAAATATAAGTAGATCAAATTTTAATTATTCATATGGCAGTGCCTACTTTTAAAATGATATGTGCTAAGTTTCAATTTCTTTTTAAAGATTCTAATTTCTTCTTTCTTTGTTAATGTCCAGGAATATCTAAAACTGAAATATTTTAAAATTAAGCTGAATTTCAGTTAAACAAAACAATCCCATATGAATGACTTAAGTAAGAAAAGATTCATTTCCTTCTGTCCAACTGACTCACTGAATTGAGCTAAAAATTTCCAAGAGGCAAATGATGTAGGGAATAAATATAGGGGGAAAGGGCTAGGTTTCCATTAGAATAACTTTTGATTTGTTTTCAGCTCTTCATTAAAAAAATTATTTACGAACGATGGGATGCATAATGTAACGTGGAAATCTTTTACAATTAGAATAAAAAAGGAAACCTACTTTCCTTTAGAACAGATCCGATCTTACCAGACAGCTTGATTATTTATGAGACAAACACTTCTACATCTCGACATCCACAACTCTTATTAGCCATCTTCTTTTTATTTACTGTTGACATCAATTAGCCTGAGTCCTGAAGCCGGACCACATTAAAGGCGACACGTGGTCCAATCACTCTGTTCAAAAGTCCACGTATTTCAAACTCCTCTCTCTAGACCTCGCTGGGCTGTTTCCCGCTTTAAGGACCTGGTTTCCGCAGCATTTATTCATTAGATGGCAGTGTAGGGGCAGGCTCTCTTTGGGGAAACCCCTCCTCAGGCACCTTCAAGAAAACCACGGAGGAGACCGGGCGGGCGCTAGTTTCCAGTCCTTTACGGAGCAAAGGAGGGAAGAGAGACGCGCCCGGAAGGACGCGAGCAGGTGCGGGTGGGCTCCCGCAGTGGCCGCTCGGCGATCGGGCGCGGCGTGTCCGCGTGCGGAGAGCCTGGCCGGGAGACTTCGGCCCCAGGCCCCGAGCGCATCCTCCGAGGGTCCCCCGGCACGCCCCCTTGGCCTCCGGGGCCCCCCGCAGCCCCGCACCGAGCGCGCGCCCTGGCCGCCGCCCGCAGCCGCCCACGTGGTGAGGCCGGCAGAGGAGCGAGTCGCGAGCCGCTCCCCGGACCCGCCGTGGGTCTCCGGTGCCGGGCCGGCGCAACCAGCTCGGCCGGCCCCCAGCCCGGGCCCCCAGATTTCCTCTCCCGGAGGGAGGGGACACTCGGCGGGCCGGCCCTCCCCGCGCCCGCCGCGCCCCCTGGCGGCTGCGGCGGGGACGCGCTCAGGGCGCGCGAGGCGGCCCGTCTGGGCCCCCCTACGCCCGCTCCGGGCCCCCGCGGGCGGTCTCCCCGGGCTCCCGGGCCCGAGCCGCGCCCTTCCCCCTGGCTGCCCGCGAGTGCCAGGACTGTGGGCTC
>SJXQ01005333.1:289415-302023 GCA_006408695.1 Aepyceros melampus
TTTCCTCCTCCACCGCCCCCCCCTTTTTTTTTTTTTTGAGAAAGGGGAATTTCGTCCCAAATAAAAGGAATGAAGTCTAGCTCCGGAGGAGGGTCCCCGACCTCGCTGTGGGGACTCCTGTTTTTCTCCGCCGCGCTCTCGCTCTGGCCCACGAGTGGAGAAAGTGAGTATGTGCCCGCCGCCCGCGGCCACTGCGGGAACTTTTCCTCCGAGGGGCTGCGCCCTGTTTGCGAAACCCGAGTTGCCACCGTCGCAGCTGTCGGGCTCCCGGGCTCTGGGGCCGCGAGGCGGGGCCCCGAGGGGCTCGGCCGCAAGGCCAGGGGGGGGACCCTGGGGCCCAGGTCGTTGGTTCGGAGGCCCGCGCGGCCCCGGGCTCGGCGCATCCCCGCGCGGGAAGGGCCTCGGTGGCTCTCCCTTCCGCGGTCCCGAGAGCCCTGCCCCGCGGCCCGGCTGTCTGGGCTGCGCTCCCTACTCGGTGGCCCGCGGCGGGGCCAGGCCCCGGGGCTCCAGCGGGGAAGTTCGCGCCCGGCCGCCCGCACCGCGCGCCCCTCCCGGCGCGCGGGGCCTCCCGACACGCGGCGCGCAGGCGGCGGTGACAGCTCGCGCGGCGCCCTCGCGGCCGGGACAGGTTCGGTGCCCGGGGGTTGGGAGCGGGCAGCCCGCCGGTCCCGGGGCTGCAAGGTGGCCAGGGGGAGGTGCCCGGCGGGGAGGCCCCGCGGCCCCGGAATAGGTTTCCTTCCAGCGCGACCTGCTGTCGCTCGCCGCGCTTGGCCCCTTGGGCTCTTTGCATTCCCTGTCGCTTTCGCCGGATCCGCGGCGGGTCGCCAGCCCCCTCGGCCTCCCGGGGCTTCTCAGTGCGGCTGGGGGTGCGGGGAGCGTTCCCACTTAGATCTCGCACCCCACAGTGTAGCCCCTGGAAAAAGGCGAGGTCGGGGGCTCGGCGTGAGTCCGGCTGTTCCAGACAGCGCGTCCAGACCCCGAGTTCAGAGGGTTTGGGGGGCCCCTCCGTTTTCTAGCGGCCCGCGGACGCTCTCTTCGTCCCGGCGGGCTAGGGGTGGTAGGGCAGCCTCCGAGTGTGCGGGAGTGGGTGTGTGGTCTGAGCCGACGTGCATTTCCACACACGTGCTCGCAGCCACACGGCCTCCCAGGGACACCGGGCCGCCGTGCCCCGGGGAGAGGTGGCCCGCGTCGCGCTTTCGGGCACGCGGGGCCCCGCGGCCCCGGCCTGGGCTTCGTGTCCCGAGTTGTGTTGCGCGCCCCCCACCCCCCGCCCGCGTTTGCTCTACACAGAGTTAATAAGCAATATCGCTTCACGCGCTGCCGCTTGCAATCTGATAGCTTTTGTTTTGGTGGTGTCGGCGATGGGTAGGGACGGGCAGGGAGGGAGGGAGAGAGAACTTAGGGCCCCGCGGTATGTGGAGCGGGGAGAGGAGGGGTTTCCATTCTTCTCCAAACAGTAAAGGGAGGCTCTGCTGGTCCATTCGCGACGGCGGGGTATCTTGAGCACGATTATAAAGTTTAAGTGCAGGCACAGAACTGGGACTGGGAACGGCGAGGGCGTGTTGGTGAGTAATGTTTGCCGAGTGTATGCAGGTGGTGCCAATTAACTTTGAAAAATCACGACTGCGCCTTGCAGAGTGAGGGGGAGAGTCAGGAGGCAGCGGGGGCTGCCTGGCCGCGTCTTAGGTGCAATTCGGAAAAACTTCGTATAGACAAACCCTTCTTAAACGTTTTGTAAGAAATGCGTTCACGACGGAGTACGAGCAGATTTTTACAGGATTAGCGTGTTTACTGCGTGGAGTAAGACTCGCCTTGAGTCCGGACCCTCCACAAATCTGAGCTCTCCTGCTCTTTGTTTTCCGAAGTTTCCGCACGCTGGATTGGGTGAAAGGCTCTCGGCAGCCTTCTAAGGCTCACAGATGGTGTTTGGGGGCACAAAGGGGGGCTTCTAGCCTTCAGAAGCTAAATATAGTTCAGGAGACACAAGAGAGTTAATCCATTTTATTACGGCATGTTGTTGAACTGTGCCGTATCTCTAGTTTTATTGTTTAATGTTAGTAAGTTCTGAATTCACAACACCAGGGTTGGCCTTGCTTCTCCGATGCAGGACTTCGGGATTTTAAAATAGGATGTCGTCTTGTTTGGAATTCTTGATGAAAAATACTCTTTGTGAAAGGTGTTTTGTTCTGTTTGTTTTTCTTGAGAAAACAGGCAGGAGAGGAAGGGGCGTTTTAACTACTTTTATAGTACAAGATGCCAAACTTTGCTCAAGGATCCCTTGCAAATAGTTGGTTTCTGAAAACTTGATGGATGGCCAGAAGGCGCCTCATTCCTGATTATGATTTGTTGAAGTTCTAACTCACTACCTGCCCCTCCCTATAGCTAGGAAGTTTTCAGGAGTAAATGGTATGCTCAGCATGTGTTCAGCTCTAGTCCAAAAGGTGCTGGAACTTTTACTTCTGATAGAAATAAAACCATCGGCTCCTAGCAAAGACAAGCATTGTTTTGACTGTCTAGTATAATATAATAAAGATTGGAGTGCTGTTGATTAATAATGTGTTGGCCTATTTAGGGATTAGTGTTTTCTCTCAGAGTGTGATAGCAGTAGGGGTGATTAAAAAAACACAAAAACCTTTAATTTGGAAAACCTAGACGTTTTGAAGCAGACGAAGTCATAAATGTATCAATGTACTGTAAACAGTGCATCTAAAAAAGGGAGGTTTGGAAGTTAGGAGTGATAGCCAAATAATATGATGCTTAAAAAAAGAAAAATCAGTGTGCCCTTTAAAGGTATTGTGGCCGTCTCATTAAAAAGATTCAGTCATCTTTCTGCCCCGGGCACAGTAATACCCTATTGTCAGGGAAATGTAGGTATGTGAAAGATGGGTGTTTAAAGAAGTTGCTGTTTTATTACCAGGAGAAGAATCCCAGAATAAGAAGTTTGGAAAGAACCTAAATAGCAAATTATAGTTTAGCCTCTCTAGAGGAAAATAGCAAGTAAAGGGTACTTTTGTGGAGGGGTGGGGTGTGGGTTTGAAGTTTAAAAGGTTATATGTTTAATTTGTCAGAAGGATTAGAAAAGTCCAACATGAGAAATATGCTAAGGTTGACTGGAAGAACCTTAAAAACATCATGCTTAGTGAAAGAAGTCAGTCACAAAAGACCACATATTGTATGATTCCATTTATATGAAGTCCAGAATAAGCAAACCCAGAGAGACAGAAAGTAGATTAGTGGTTGCATGGGGCTGGGGAAGGAAGGGGTACGGGTTTCTTTTAGGGGTGATGAACATGCTCTAGAATTAGATTGTGGTAATGGTTGCACAACTTTCTGAAAATACTGAAAACCATTGAATTGTGTACTTTAAATTAGTGACTTTTATGGTATGTGAATTATATCCCAATAAAGCTGTTTTTCTTTCAAGAAACATGTTAAGGTTGAAAAGAATGTATTGTGTTACTTTGAACATAGAATCTGTTGATAAGATTAAAATTATTAAGTAAATTTATCCAGCAGGTTGGTGTCTCCTTTTTTAAAATTTATGGAGTTTTTTAGACTCATGAACTATAAACTGATCACTGAGGCTGTAACAGCGGAGATTGAATGCCACAGGAGAAAAGGACAGACAGGAAAAAAGAACCTTGGTTAGGAATAGCTCACATGAAAGATTAAGGGGCTACGTTAAAATAAATTCAAGTGCTGGTATTGAAAGTCAGATTTGTGACTCTGAAATCCTTGACTGAATCTGAAACGACGTTGGTCTTTCCAAGACTTAGAGTTCAGGAGCTGAGTCTGATGGCATTTTGTATTCCAGTTTTCTTACATATTTTTTTCCAACAAAGAAATAATGTAATGTTTTAAGATGATAAAGAATTTCCACTGTCTCTCTTGATATCCCGTATTAACCACCCTGGTAGTAAAAACTTAAGAACTGCTCATTGTAATACAGTAGGCTTTTTTTTTTTTCTTTCTCTCTTTTCTTTGTTACTTGTTTAATTTCTTAAATAATTGCAGAGCCTGAGCAGGAAAGAGAATTTGTGTAGGATGCAGAAGTTTTTTTTAGACACACAGTGATTATATTTTTTTAATTAAAATTTCTTATCAAACAAAAGTTTAAAAACATAGCAGAGGGATTTTTACTGTCAAACTGGTCTGCCTTTATCCAGACTTACCTTAGCCTGTTAATAGGAAAATAGCTAAAGAATAACTGTTTACATTTGTTTTTGGTTTTTGTGTAAGGCTCAGTTTACTCATAAAAATGATTCCTGTTCTTATTGTTGCAAGATCAGAGCAGTAATGAATATCAACTGTATCATTTTCACTTGCTGCCTTCCAGTTTTGCCAAGGAGAGCCCTCATGGGACAGTAGCTTCCTTTTAAATCTGGTTTCATTTGTTTTGTAAGAATGTGCTGTAAGAAGCAGCTGAATCCAGCCAGCACTTATTGAGTACCTGCTGTATGGAAGCTGGACACTGCCTTACGTGATGCCTGCACAGAGAGAATTTCGCTTTTGTCCTTAGGACATTTTACATAATCCTGCGTGAAACAAAGTTTCTTGAAAATTCAGATCTTTTTCAGACTCGGCCCAGGGTATGCAGTTCTGAAACAACATTTTAAAGGCCCTTTAAAAGCATTTCTATAGACTTAAGATAGGAAGCCTGTCCATGTTACAGATTTTTCTGGAGGCATGCGTGGCATGGCTTGCCTTCTGAATACCTGCCCTTGTATTGCATTGCTGCTGCCAGGCTGTGATGTACCTGTCAGTCACCCATCTCTATCCCCTGTGCTGCCTCCTATATAACATTAGTTTGACAATTGTGATTAAAAATGGGCAGTGCCGTAGTTACCATTTGCCAAAACTTCAGTAGGAGTCAAGGGTGTGCACGAGAATGTTGTATGGTATGTTTTAAGCTGTAAGGAAGGTGGGTGGGACTTACTTTAAAGCTTTTCTGGATTTATGCATTGCTTAGTTAGCTTTCTGGAAAACTTTAGGGAACTCTCATAATTGTAAGTCCTTGTTTAATTTCAAATGCTCTGCTGCTTTTAAAAGCATGAGATTGAGGAGGCAATTAAAACTTGAAATGTCTTTTAATTGTTAAAATGTCCAAGCCATGTTTCTCTCTTGGTTGTGATTTTCTTTTTCAATTTGTTTTCAAAACTCATTTTAAAAAATCAACCCTAGTTCACGGAGGAGGGATTTGTGCCCGTGGGCCAACCTGTTTGAACTGCTGTTCTTAGCCAGCTTATGGCAGGTGCCATCTGAGCCCAAGGATGCATGCTGCTCAATTGTACTAAATATATAATGGCTTCACATGCTTGGGATACAGCTTCTTCATTTCTCTGTCTGTGATGCTCTGAAGGAAAATTCTAAACGCTTTAAAGGCAACAAGTTGAATTATGAATGAAGCACTCTGACCTCGCCTTGAAAATGGTGTTTGGCATCTGATTATGCGGAGGAGCTTTTCCAGTTACTTGTCAACAAATGATTTGGCTTAAACTGAGAGGTGGCAGGGGTGAGGGTCGGGGGGTTGAAAGTCCTAATGTTTTTGCACATTGAGGCCTGTTGACATTTGGGGAGGATTTTCAGTATTTGGAAACATTAAAACTTTGAAATGTGTCACCCTTACCCCCACCCCCAAGGATCCGAAAAGAACTGGTTGTTCTTAGGAAAGGGCATATGGTTGGTATAAAATGGTTGGTAAATAGAAGATCTTTAAAAACAAATTAAGTTGCTATCTCAATAGATGTATACTCCCTGGGCATGGTAAAGTTTGTTTCTTTCTTTTGTTAAATTGTTTAGCTTATATTTGACTCAGAATATTAACAATGTCTTTGATTTTGAAACTTTTGAACTATGAAGACTAAATTTTTTTTTCACTTTTAAAGCGTCAGCCTACTCATGTTGTAAAGTCCCTGATATCAGTTTTGAAGATCCCCTACTTTTCCCAGTTACGCTCGCTTCACTTAGGGCTTATGAAGCTGATTAATTTCAAAATCTGAAGGAAATATTGATATTTCTTTACTGGAATTGAGAAATTTTTTCCCCCTCTTTTCCTAAATAAATATGTGTTGAGTACTTATTGGACTCAGTTCTTTAAGTTTGCCTATCTTCCCTGGTGGCTCAGACTGTAAAAGCGTCTGCCTACAATGCAGGAGACTGGGTTTGATTCCTAGGTTGGGAAGATCCCCTGGAGAAGGCAATGGCAACCCACTCCAGTACTGTTGCCTGGAAAATCCCATGGAGGGAGGAGCCTGGTGGGTTACAGTCCATAGGATCACAAAGAGTTGGACATGACTGAGCGACTTCACTTCTTTAAGTTTAAAAATATGTTCTGATGTGATAAACTATCCTACATACATTTAAAGAGATACAAGTCAAACCATAGAAATTGGGCTCCCTCGATGGCTTAGCAGGTAGAGAATCCGCCTGCAATGCAGGAGACACAGGAAATGTGGGTTCAATCCCTGGGTCAGGAAAAATCTCCTGGAGAAGGAATGGCAACCCACTCCTGTATTCTTGCTGAAAAATTCCATGGGCAGAGGAACCTGGCAGGCTACAGTCCAAAGGGTCGCAAAGAGTCGGACATGACTGAGTGACTAAGCACACACAGAAATTACTTTCTATGTTTGTTTAAAACACTAAAGAAACTAGTAAGCAAGGCTTTCATTTTTCTTTCTTTTTTCTTCACGGACTAGAAGAATTCAGATTTTATTGGAACACAGCAGAAAGTAGTTTCTTTTATGATGAGGGATGAATGCCTGTGCGCAGTAACTGTTACTGTGTGTTGCTGCTGCTTTTTATGATGGGGAGAGGCAGACAGGCTGGAGGGACTGCCTTTATTCCCGTGTTTGTCCTCTCCTTGGTTAGTGCAGGCGATGGCTCCTTGCTCACTTGCTGGGGGTGTGTCCATGGAGCTGAGTGACCCCCCTCTGGTGGCTGATGGTCTTAAAGCCCGCTCTTCTGTATTTGGAATAGATTGGTGACTGACCACAGAGGGGAGATGTGCAGGCAGATGATGGGTGTCCCCAAATGCAGCTGAGACAGCTATGCCTGCTTTAAATTGTTCACATTATAATAGTCTGGAAGCCTTACTTTTTTTATTTTATTTTAAGCATTTATATTTTTAAAGACTTTAGAAAGTATTCTATTCTTAATTTATTCCTAGTCCAGAAAGTTCTGGGGTTTGAAACTTTATTTTTTACACCACTCCTCAGCCTTTTAGTCCCCTTATCAAGGCAAGCATCTACTTTAGTAATAGTTATATAATAAAAAAGACCACTTGTTCAAAATTGCGTGTATTTCCGTCCATTTATCCAAATTCTGACGGTTTCAAATACATTATTATTGTTGTTTTGTATACTTATGTATGGCTGCTTTTTTTTTTCTCCAAAGCTGGCACTAACTTTCTTTAAACTGGCTGTGGAATTGTCAGTTTGGTAATTCAGGTATATGCACTCTGCTTTCTAAATCACTCTTGACCATGGGAGAGCAAATATATGTTGACAGTCTTAAAGCATAAATGTTTTATAGAGCAGAACTTTAAAACTTTCCTGAGATATTTTGGATGCCTACTTTGAGCTTACCCTGTCACATAAAATATAGTCAGTGGTTTGTTTTTATAAAATCAATTATTAGAAATACATGTTGACTAAGTAAATGAGACAGTGCAAATTTGAGTTAAGAAAATTTAGTTAATAACAGTTTAAGGGTGAGAAGTCTGATGATGATTAGGGAGAGATGAGTTTATAACAGTTTTTCCCAAATCGGAAGCATCCAACTGACCTATAATAACCTCCTGGAGAAGAGTAGGAAGCATAGAAAGAGAGCCCAGGTGAGAGGTCCATGATCTTGCCTGTACCAGCTAGCAACAGGGGAGAGGTCCATGATCTTGCCTGTACCAGCTAGCAACAGGGGAGAGGTCCATGATCTTGCCTGTACCAGCTAGCAACAGGGGAGAGGTCCGTGGTCTCCTTGCCTGTACCAGCTAGCAATAGTTTTCTTAGGTCATCAGCTGTTACTTCTGCTTAGGTTGTAAAGTCCTCAGCAGTTGTGTTGTTATTATCAGCATTGTCCTGTGTTTATTCTCCCCTGCTGAGTTTTGGGGTTCTCTCAGTAGTGGGGTAAAATAACCACCAGTAGCTCAGACTCTGAATTTGAAAGAGAAACACAGATTATCGTGAAGACAAACGATCAGAGAGACAGAGGCAGAGAAGATCTGCTCTTGGGCTTCCTTGGTCTGTTGTCTGATTTCTGTGGATAATGAGTTCATGGAGTATGTGAGATCACAGCATGCTATAGTTTCATCCCAGGAAGTTCTTTTGTTATCACTGTTGTACTTGGTTGAGCTGTGTATTTGGGATTTTCTGTCTAGCATTACCTCAGTAAGATTTTCAACAGGTGGTGTTGGGTCAGGATGGAATTCCTAGTTACATTTCTGTTCATCAGCCCCTTTCTAGGTAGACTCCTTTATTCAGTGTTTCCTTTCTCCCTCCCTGAGTCACTTGAAATTGTTCACAGTCGCCCATTTCTGGCTCCACCCTGGTCCCGTCCAGACCTGCATGGGCTCTTGGAGGAGATGCTTGGTTGGCCTCTGGGCCGGGCATTCTGACTCCAGTGCCCTCCTCCTGCGTTGACGGGCTTGCCAGCCCCAGGTTGTCAGCGTGTGCCTTTGTGGTGCTGCCCCTTGGTCCAGGAGTCAAGTCCAAGGACCCTGTCCTGGGCTGCAGCCCGCTCTTACCGAGACTTTGCTGTAGGGATCCCGTGTGAATTCCTAAGACTCTTATGGACGAGCTCTGGCTCTATGGTAAGCAAGCCCGCTCCTAGCTCCATGTTTTGCTCCTTCTGTATTCAAGGCCTGAAGTGATTTTCCTCTTTACTGATGTTGCCAGAAAAGGTCAGAAAAATTGGGGTTGGAATCTCTTTTTCATTAAAACAAACAAACAAAACTCTAGGTTTCAGATCTGTGAAATAGGGACAAGACTGTAACTGTGTAAAGATGGGATGCTAAGTTAATTCCTGTTCCCCAAATACCTTCCGGAGTTTGAGTTCATCTGAGATGCCATCTTTTAATTTCTAACACAGATTCCTTCTCCTTCATGAAGTTTTTCTTGATTACCCTCGTTTCTGTAGACCTGACTTCCCACCTGTTCCTTTTGAGGTTGTACTCTCTGCAGTGCCGGTTAGCAGTGATTGGTTTTTCTCTGGGACCCGAGCTGCTGCCATTTCTGAGGGTGTAGAGAGAAGTGCAGGCAAAGGGCTTGGGTTTGAATCTCAGCTCCTCAGTAGCTAAGGCCTCAAGCCAATTGTTTAATCTTCCTGCGCCTCAGTTTTCCTCATCTGTAAAGTTATAATTCTAATAGAACCTACTCCAGATGTTTATTCTTAAAAGCGAAAACTGAGCTCATGCATGTGTCAAATATTTAGGCTGGCATATCCTAAGCCCTCCAACTTTTGTTTGCTACTGCTCTAATGGGCACGGCATCCTTGAACAGAGTTGTTTGGATAGTGCCAGAAATACAGGATGCACTTGACGTCGGGCTTCCATCGTCGCTTAAATGTTTTGCAGAGCCTGGCACATAGTAGGTGCTCAATTAATGTTCTGTCGTGAGGATTTATTTTCCTAAGGTGCTTACTTAACAGGATTGCAGTTTGCTTGTTTAACAGTTTTGTGATTTTTTTTTTAACCTTTTTTCATTAAGCAGTGGCTGGTGCCTACATTGCATCCTCCATTTCAGAGGTCTATTATGCTTTCTCTCTCTAATCATTTGTCCGTTTTGGCTGGTGCCCAAGAGGCGTCCAGCGTGCGCTTTGTCCGCCTCACCAATGCATAGGCGCCATCTAGTGGCCAGAAAGGAAATTCGGCCTCTTTGGTGCCAAAGGGTGAAGACGGCCCCATGGTCCCTCTGTCTGGCTTAGGTTCCTGGGAACCCAGTTGCAGGAAAATGTGGGGACTGCAGGCTTCTGTAGGACCTGTTGGGATATGGTTTTCAATTAAGGTTTCTCTGCTGCATCAGTGAACTAGCTTGAGAGAATTTGGGTCTCCCTAAGTGTTGTGAGCAACTTTTGACAAAGTTTATCTATCTAGCACACCTTTTACAGTTTGGAATTTAAGATGTTTTTACAGGACTTTAATAAGTGACAACTTCTAAAATATTCCTTTCGAGGTTAGAGGTTTAAAACATCTATTGATTCCTTTTGAAAAACTTCCCATTGCTCTACTTAAAATATGTGGCACGACTTTAATTTCATTCTTATATGTGTCCCCTTGGGCAGTTTTATGAAGTTCAGGTGCTCATCAGCCAGAAACCCTGACAGAGAATAGTAACAAACACTTTCATTGCTGCTGTTGGGTCTCTCGTTGGTTGTATTTTGTTAGACATTTTTCTGTGTTTGGTTTGCTACTCAGGTGGTTTTCAGAATCTGCTTCCTCACTTCCTTAGTTGAGGCCACACTAAGTCAGTGGGTAGGTGGTTCTTTTAGAAAGTGTTAGGCTCATCTCTCTGTGATTGCTTTTGGCTAGTTTTAATTTGGAAATCATTGGTTTGGCTGTCTGATAGAGGATTGCAACTTGCCATCCCCTGAGACATTTTGAACAACAGCTCTGGCTGTTTCTGAAACAGACTGGACCCACTCAGGTCTCTTTGCCTTGGCAGGTGGGAGCCCCTGTGCCAAGGGGCTCTTGGCAACTTTATTTCTTCCTCTGATACAACTGTATTACCAGCTCACGCTCTGGCAGACTCCTTTCAGAATTAGCTGCAGCTCTCCCTGTCCGGCGTCCTCGACCCTGCCGGCTGGAGGGTCCCACAGAGCTCTTTAGACCCGTTAGTGCGTCGTCCCCAGACTGTTGCACTCTGCTGGTCGGGGAGGTGAGCGGCACCTTGAATTCTGAGCTCACGCCTCAGTGCCTAGCACGGAGGAAGACCTCAACGAACAGAAGACGTCTTAAAGGGACACACTCAGTCCCCCGTGCCCCCTCCACTTTGAAGCAACGTGAACAACACATTTATTTTCATCTTGTCATGACCACTCTTTACTGACAAAGGTCCATCTAGTCAAAGCTATTTTTTTTCCCAGTAGTTATGTGTGGTTGTGAGGGTTGGACCATAAGAAAAGCTGAGTGCCGAAGAATTGATGCTTTTGAGCTGTGGTGTTGGAGAAGACTCTTGAGAGTCCCTTGGACTGCAAGGAGATCCAACCAGTCCATCCTAAAGGAAATCAACCGTTAATGTCCATTGGAAGGACTGATGGTGAAGCTGAAGCTCCAATATTTGGCTACCTGATGCGAAGACCTGACTCATTGGAAAAGACCCTGATGCCAGGAGAGATTGAAGGCAGGAGGAGAAGGGAACGACAGAGGATGAGATGGTTGGATGGCATCATCGACTCAACGGACGTGGGTTTGAGCGAGCTCCGGGAGAGTGAAGGACAGGGAAGCCTGGCCTGCTGCCTCCGTGGGTTTGCAGAGAGTTGGGCACGACTGAGTGACTGAACGACAGCATGGCCACTCTGCCAGCTGAAGCGTTTCATCAGGCCAGCTACTACTACAAAGAACTCAGAAGCAGTCGAATTATCTTTAACATCATGGTGTAATCAGGCCTTTTGTACACTGAGGTGAGTGAAAACCCTAGAAGCCTTGGAAAGGTCACTTGTGAGTCCAGCCCTGTGTTGAGGCTGCCTCATCTCTCTGGAGGGAGGCCTTGTTCCAGACGTTCCCTATAAATGTGGTTCAGTCACTCAGTTGTGTCCAACTCTTTGCGACCCCGTGGACTGAAGCCCACCAGGCTCTTCTGTCCATGGGTTTCCAAGGCAAGAATCCTGGAATGGGTTGCCATTTTCTTCTCCAGGGGGTCTTCCCGACCCTGGGATAGAACCCATTCTCCTGCTTCTCCTGTGTTGCAAGTGGATTCTTTACTGCTGAGCCACCGGGGAGGCCCTTGGAGGGTTGAACACGTCTCTCTCAGCACCGGCTGTGTCCGGGATGGGCTGCAGGCCACGTGGAGCCAGCGCCGGTTGGAGGCAGCCCCGCTGCATGGCATGCTGGGCTCTTCCTGAAGCCACGGGGCAGCTGGTGCATCCGTGGGGCTCCCTCTGCCGCTCCTGACCCTGACACTTTCCCCTCCAAACGACTGCAAATGTCCAGGCTGTTTCTCGTGGTGTTTCCCGCCTTCAGATCCAGAGACAGCACGCAGAGAGACGGGGTTCTTCGGAAGGTCTGGCTGGACTGAGCGGGGCTGCTGTTTCTTGCACGGTTTCCTTGACGAGGCCAGTAAACTTTCCCCTTGACTCCTGCGGGGTCGATAGCTCACCTTAAAGACTCCTGTCACTGAAGTGCGCCCTCTCCCTCAGGGCCGTGGACGAGGCCTCTGGCGGCCTCATTGTGGGGCCACTGAGGTTGGAAGCCTGCACCCTGCATCCCCCAGAAGTTGATGGAATAATAGGTCTCCTGAATGTAATTAACACCTGAGAGATTACCCTTGAAAGCTTCATACCCTAAGGACTCTAGTCTGGTGGGATATTTCTTACAGATAAATGGAAACATAACCATTTGAACCTGGTGCATTAATTTCAGGCATAGCTTTGTTTAAGAGTGTCTTGGAAAGCGCCATGCA